>JADWQK010002226.1:600000-866934 GCA_017933935.1 Sesamia nonagrioides | reverse complement strand
ATCAATTCATGAGGTTGCAACTCATATCATCATTAACCAATCATTCGATCAACCACTCTCAGCGGATTCACGACGTTTCAGTTCGTGGTCTCGCTTAATCAGAGCCACTGCATACGCTCATAAATATCTATCATTGCTGCGACTACATTCACTACGAAAGAAAGGTATCCATGTTAATTTCAGCCATAAAGTTCCCAATCTCATTTTCACGTTTCATTTAGAATCAACACCAACTCCAAACGTTAAACATAATCACGGCCTTCTGCCCACGATGCTAATCTTCGATGATTTACAGTTAGCGACAACGCACGTTCTACGTCAAAGTCAGTTAGATTCTTTTTCTGAGGAGATCAACTCCATTCGAAATCAACTACCCGTATCAAGTCATAGTAGATTGGCTAAATTACCGGCTACGCTTGATAACGAGAAAGTTCTGCGTCTGTCAACTAGAATTGTTGAAGCCGTCGACGTTAACGAAGAGGTGAAAAAGCCAGCCCTGCTCGATGGTAAACATCCCACTGTCCGACTCCTCGTCCTCAACTACCATCAACGGTCGGCCCACGCAAACACCGAATTGGTTGTGAACGAGCTTCGCCAGAGATTTTGGATTTTGAGCCTCAGAAACACTGTAAGAACAGTAGCATTTAACTGTCAATTTTGTAAAATTCGTCGAAGTATCACCTACCAACCGCCCATGGGAAATCTCCCAGCTGCCAGGCTAGCCCATCACTGCAGACCCTTTTCGTTCGTGGGCTTAGATTACTTCGGTCCCACAACCGTGACCGTCGGACGAAGATCTGAAAAACGGTGGGTGGCATTGTATACCTGCTTAACCGTTCGAGCTATCCACCTTGAAATCGTACGCTCACTATCATCCGATGCTGCGATAATGGCTCTTAGAAGATTTATAGCTCGTCGTGGTACTCCAACTGAAATCCATTCCGACAATGGCACGTCTTTCGTTGGCGCTAACAGAGAATTAAAAACGCTTTACGCTCAAGCTGTACCTGACTTTGCTGCTAATGAGATGATAAAATGGAAGTTTATTCCCCCATCGGCTCCTTTCATGGGAGGTTCCTGGGAAAGATTAATCAGGTCAGTCAAGACAGCCTTAAAAGTAACCTTGGGGGCTAATGTACGTACGCCGACAGAGGAAGTATTCTCCACACTTCTCTGCGAAGTCGAAGCTTTGGTGAATTCACGCCCTTTAACGCATATATCATGTGATCCAGAATATCCGGAAGCACTCACTCCATCACACTTCATCTTAGGAAGCTCCTCCGGACGGCCTATCCCAGCAGTACTAAATGACAGAGATGACTGCAGCAGATCGGGATGGAAGCGGGCAGTACGCATGGCCGACCGATTTTGGACAAGATGGGTTTTGGAATACCTGCCAACCCTGTCACCCAGGAGGACAACTGGACAGCCTCCTGCAATCACCCTCGGAGACCTAGTGGTAATCGCCGACGGAACGTTGCCGCGAGGGTCCTGGCCCAAGGGACGTATAGTTGCCACCTACCCAGGCAAAGATGGCGTGATACGGGTGGTTGATATAGCCACTCAGGCAGGCGTGCTCCGTCGGCCCGTAAAGAAAGTTGTTCCTTTAGTTTAAAAGGGGGAGCATGTGCTTGACGCACCTTCTTCGTCTTTTGCTACTGGTGTGTTTTTTATTATCTATGTTTTTTTATAAGCTTTTGTTTTTCACCGGAGTTGACAATATATAATAATCCCTACCAGCGGCCTTTTCATACAGTCCTTAAAATATATATCCCACAATTAATAGTAGTGCTTTAATATACTTAATGAAAATGCTAAGAAATGCACTAGTCGCCTCTGCAATTTTGAAAGTTTCCCTTGTTTTCTCTGGTCTTCCACCATCAAACCCTGATATGTAATTTTATCATGGGACCACCTTGGGAACGTCTTCTTTCCAACAGAAAAAGAACTAAACATAAAAAAAAGCATATATACGGTCGAATTGAGTAACCTCCTCTTTTTTAACCGACTTCAAAAAGGAGGAGGTTACTCAATTCGACCGTATATATGCTTTTTTTTATGTTTGTTCGCGCATAACTTCGTCGTTTATGAGCCGATTTTGATAATTCTTGTTTTGTTGGAAAGAAGACATTCCCAAGGTGGTCCCATGATAAGGACATCAGGATCTGATGATGGAAGACCAGAGAAATCAAGGGGAACTTTCAAAAATCGTAGGGGCGATTAATGCATTTCTTAGTATTTTCATTGAGTATTTAAAGCACTACAATTTGATAAAGGTCTGGAGTAGATCTGATGATGGAGCCGGAAGACAGAATTCACAGCAGCTACCTTGTGTTTGGGCTTGATTAATTTGTATTGATAAGAACTTTACACCTAGATGGGTTGTGACTATCATAAGAGCTCTGATGATGAAGACAAAGGCCAGTTCCGGGAACTCCTCAACGGTTTGCAGTACCTACTTTGTGTTTGGTTTTAATTCGTTTATATTGATGAGAACTTTGCACCCATTGGGTTAAAATAATGTTCTGCAGTACCTAAATCTGATGATTAAGACCATAGGCAGTCGAGAGAATTGTTCAAAATTACGGGTAAAAATTAAAGTAAACAAAATTACGTCATTTCCCAACTATATTTGCGTCAGCTTCTAGTCTGACCGGATGTAACTGAATACATAGTACCTACTTTTCACAACTAAAAAGTGTAAAATAAAAACTTTTTTACAAAAAAACAACCGACTTCTAAAAACCACTACAAAGTTAAAAATAACTAATTTCGGAAGTCGGTGTCAAAAACTAATACCTATACAAAAACCAAAGACACCGACTTCCGAAATTAGTTATTTTTCACTTTGTAGTGGTTTTTGGAAGTCGGTGGATTTTTGGAAAAAAGTTTTTTTAAGTCGGTTAACAAACGTACAGTTTGGCGAGTAATCATCGTTTAAAAAGACAAAAACAACCATGTCAAAACCAGAAACGGTTTCTAATGCCCACATTGTGTACAGTGTGGATATTAGAAATACGTGATCATATTTGTGGATGTGGTTCAGCTTCAGACCATCCAACTGAACAACTTTTTTCATGGCAAGTTTGTTTTTTCTTTTTTTTTTCTAGATTACGAACCAATATGGCCCAAAGAAAAATGTTTCAGTTTTAACATTCAGTTTTTATTTCAAACATTATGTTTTCTATTTGCATTGATATAAGAAAGTTTTTTTATTCCGCACAAACAAAACGCACCTTACAACTAAATACCATAAAATTACAATAAGAAACAAAAAAAAAACAAAAAAAAAATTGTCACCTAAAGTCTCTTACTCCAAACATGCAAAACTGCCAAACTATAAACAAAGTCGATTTGATGTCAAAGCCAGGGTCACAGACCATGGAAGTAATAAGTACTATGTATAACGTATATACGATTAAAGCTGCTATAGTATGATGAAAAACCACGCGCCCCCGCCATTTTGATCTGTCACGGTCCTTTAAATCCCTCCCGAAGCTCCACAGCAAACGATTGTGTAAAAATATATGTTTCCTAAATAACACATTCATTTCAAAATTGGAATTGTATAAAGAGAAGGACGGGCTAGATACACAGATAAAAAAGAATAAATAAAATTAAACGGGAAACAGTCCTTTGAGCCGAATTCTAATTACATGTTTGTATACTCTGAAATGTATATAGGAATGGAAATGAATTATATTACTTAAGCTCTGTGTACTTATTTAGAATTGACAAATACAACACAAAGACGTATCATTACTCTAGTTTAACTAAGTATTCTGTCAATCTGACTCTAAATAGAACTCTATTTAAAGTCAGATAAGCCTTCAACATTTACACTTAACTATGTGTAAATTTTGAAGGCTTAAAAATTGTAGGCCAGGGTTGCGGGTTTTAGTTAGTTTATTCCGTAGATTTTTGTCAGTAAAAGTCTGACACTGCTCCACTTCCTCTCCGCCCATAGCGGGAGATCTCATTTGATGATTTGCCATCCATACATACAAATTGGTTAAGAGAAAACATTTTTGACCTATAGAAAAGTCGCCCTTTACCTATCTTGTAATATCTTAAAGGTACGTAAATTAACAATATATTTTTCAATTAATCTTTAAATAACTACTACATACGCGTAAGGCGTAATATTAAACTTCAAACTCAGTCTTGGTATTAAGAACACGCCAAGAGATATGAAAATGATAAGCAATTTTTTCAAAGAGATGCTTCGCTCCTCCTTTATAACTTTGTGAATTAATAAACGTAACAACAATAGCACAAACCCTTGAATGAATTATAAGTCCGTCCCAGGCTCTTTTATCCTTGTCTACCGTTGTTCAAAATTCTCAGTATTTACCGAATAAGGTCTAAAGTTCTCGAGAAATCACTTATTAAATTTGGAGAGTATTAATAACTAAAGGTATCTAGAGTTACGACCTCTATTTTTTATTAACGTTAACAAGAAATAAAGCTATTATAGTTTAATGAAATTTTTTATGCTTTCGGTAAATCTGTAATATGTTAACGTACTTTCCTTGCCAGTTATGTGTGCAGCTGTAACCAGACCCCTAATCGGCGAACACATTTTTGTCAAATTATTGCGACTAGTTGGTATCAGTTGGGATCGATTGGGCCGCCCATTGGTCCGTTCGGTTCAAACGAACCCAACTAGTCGCAATCATTTGACAAAAATGTGTTCGCCGATTAGGGGGCAGATTAATACGCCAGGTTGTAGCGGTTAATACGCCACAACGAGCTGTAGATGTATTACCCCTTTACGCTAAGTTAAGCTGCTGGCCGTCAGAAAAACTAACAAATATCGAGAGAACTAAATAATCTTGCCAAATCTATACTAATATATAAAGCTGAAGAGTTTTGTTGTTTGTTTGTTTGAACGCGCTAATCTCAGGAACTACTGATCCGATTTGAAAAAATATTTTTGTATTGGATAGCCCATTAATCCTAGAAGGCTTTAGGTTACGCTATATAATATCACGCTGCGGCCAATAGGAGCGGAGTAACTAACTTCACGCGAACGAAGTAGTTGGCGGCCGCTAGTAAGTATTAATTACGCGCGTTTATGACGACGTTGTTCACCGTATTAAGGCGACTCAGCGGTGTGTCAAGTAATTGGGGAGAGCGGACGAACATTCCACGGACCGGCAAAGTGTTATGTTGTGATGAACTTCAGATAAAGCCCACAAAGGGATGACTGAGGCGACAATTACAAAATAGTTTATTTTTCCAAACACTTCATAACGTCACATTAACATGAATGGGAAGAAGGAATGGACAAGCACATTTTGGCGCCCAACGTGGGACCTCGTTATAATTGTAGTTTTTTTCTGCAAGTTATCGAAGTGGTCTTCCACAACAATGAATAAAAATACAAATACGCGTATGTATTTATTTTGATACAACCACGACTATTCTACAAAAACATTAACAGAAAGATTATTCTTATGGTATAAGTACTCCATAGCACGCCACCTTCGCCCAGCTGCTACTCACAGCGATAACTACCTACACTTTCACATGAAGCTGTCACTCCATCAGTTGGATGTTCGCGTATGAGTTTAAATAAGCTTCGAGTATGAACAATAAGAATGGCTGGTTGTAAGTAGGGTTGTAACGGAGGCGAAGGCGGATGCGGAGGCGACGAGTCTCACTTCCGCGGACGCGGAGGTTAACGGAGGCGGAGGTGAAAGTACATATAGAAAAAAAATGGTTAATGAAAACAAAATTTTTATTTTAAATACGTACATTAATAGTAGCATACTTGGTAAAAAAAAATGTTACCTTTTTGTAATGAAAATTAAGGAGAAATTTATTGTGTTTGCCGCATTCCTGCCTCGCACTAATTGATTCTTGACCATTTCGCGCTCAAATGCGGCCGGATGGTTGTGGAGCGTCGCAGCTTGCGCGTTATTTATTTTATAAATACGTAAGTAAACCTCCGTTATAACTCCTCAAAAATTGTGCGGAGGCGGAAGCGAAGATACGATTCCTTGCGGAATTTCCGCAGTAACGGAAGCGGAGGCTAAGCTCCGTTACAACCCTAGTTGTAAGTAATGCTCATTGATGAATGTGTGTCAAAACAGAAAGACGAGATATTATAATTTATTTCATTACCTACAGATGAGGAAAGGTAAGTAAGTTTAAATTTCAAAACCATGACAAAACTTCGTTTTCGTGTGCCGGCAACGATACCTCATCTTCAAGTTAATAACATATGATGTATGTACAATTTTATAGCACCCTAATTTGAACGTTCAATGTTTGATATATGACAAATTTTAAAAGAATGTTACTCGTTTCAGTAGCAAAGATGTTTGATAACTAAGAGAGCAACTTGAAAATAAGTTAGCTAAATTGCCCTTTTGTTGCTTAGTAGCAAAAGTTGCTATTTATTGTTACGTGAAATGCCGCTTCTGTATTTGTTAAATTTATTCTGTACTACTAGTCCTCCACGTCGTATTTCTGCCATAGCGGTCACACCCAACGGATAATGTTTTTCCTCTGGTGAAATTATAGTGAGCTCAAACACAAGGTGCACTCTCTATTCCCTCAGGTACTTAGATTGATAGCACAGCCAACCAACACGACCGGAGAGAGATTTAGTGCTGGACCAACCGCATAAATCGTGCTTTTTGAGGTACCGGTACATGAGTATTAAAGCGAGTTTGCCATTTAAAAGGGTACAATATTCACTTCTTGCATACATAGTTCGCCTATTTCATTTGTCTAAATTTAATAACTTAGACAAATTAGTGATTTTTTGGAAAATAATAAATTGAAATCAGAATCACTTATACGCCAAATCTAACCACATCTTTAAGAGTTCCTCTTATATAATTGTCTAAACTAAAGTATCCTCGTACGGTCATACATATTACATAAGGCCATAAACTTACTTCCCACACCGTACTCGGGTTCCCGCAACTGCTTACCTGTAACAAAATAACGAGCTATGAAATTGATATTGCAAGTTCATTACGGAGGGTAGTTCACAATTTCCGAAGTTGTTGCGAGGGAAGGTTTCATGTGACTTCGTGTCAAACATGATTTAATTAGATAATGCATAGTTGATTGTTCTTTGAACTGGATCGTGTATGTGGAGACGTGTCTCAGGTAAATAGAGTTGTGTATGTACATATATACATAATTGAATAGCAAGTAAAGGAACAATACAGGGATTTGGAAACTTAAGAGGGGATTAAGGACAGATATAGGATTTACATTTGTTGTGTTCTCGTTACCCATTCTACACTGCTCCGAAAGCTGAATTACAATATCTTTTGACGACACGGAATATTAGAACGATAGAATATTAAAATAACCTATGAACATAACATTACATAATGTCTGTAATCTCCAAAGGGTGAGGGCAGAGGTGTATTTATAGTACACCCGTTATGTTATAAAAGGGGGTAAGCCTATTTCCAACCGAGCATATATAGTGACTCCAAGCTACTACTAAAAAAAAACAGTATTATTATTATTATATATCCAGCTACAGCTAAGTTTGTATGGGCTCGTGATGACAAGTTTTACTGAACTTACACACAACCAAGTTCATGGGACCACCACTGGGCTAGAATAAATGGAATTAATCTAGAATGAATATATATACCCATGATAAACTTTCTAAGCTTATCTCTGATAGACAAGATCAAAAAATAAATTTGCTACAAAGGCAAAACCAGGGAGATAGACTTAATATCAAGGATTTCTATACAAGATAATATTACAATATATGAGGTCATATAAAAATTCTTGCTAAGCTTGAATGGTATTCATATCTTGTCTGTACTCTGCGGCATAGCGCAGCATGACACACAGCCTATAAAAGAAGCGGAGAAGTTTTCACTGAGAAATTTCTTTGTATAATAAAGCATCATAAATGGCCTTCATTAGATTTCTTTGATTTAAATCTTTATTTACTCGGTGGTAGGCCATAACATCGGCTGCCGGCAAAAGTTACCACCTACCAGACAAAGTCTTGCCGCCAAGCGATTCGTCGTGTTTCGGCATGATGTCTGGTGAAGCCGTACGGAGGACGGGTCTGAGCAGTTGTGTTGCGTTGTGTGGCGGGTACTATGCGCCAAATGTTGTTGTGCCGGGAGTTTGGTCGTGGAGAGTCTCCAGATCAATCTCCCCTCTAGCGCAGCATCGTTTGGTCGTGTTGGTCTTGGGTTTAACCATTGCATCACCTCGCTCAACTGCCGTCATCCTTCCTATTCCTAAGTTTTTTAAGTGAATAGGCTTAATAAACTAGTGCGCTTTACCATCAACGATTGCATCACTGCTTACCATCAGGCGGGATTGCAGTCAAGCACTAGTTTATAATTATTAAAAATAATATACAGTATGTTAACTAACAGAGGGCGTTCCGTTAACCCGAAATAGTATAGCATACATACGTCATACATGCTAAAAAAAATATTTCCATTCGAAAACAAAATGTTTTAAAATTTTTTCCAATATGAAAATATTCAATAAAAATTTTAAATTGACATGTAAAAGAAACACACTGTACACGCGAACATGAAAGACGGCAACGTCGCAATTTATTTATACATGACGACTACTATTTTGATTTAAAACAGGAGGTTTCAAATTTATTTCCAATTAGAATTTTTTTTATTCGGATTTTTTTATGCTTATTTTTCTATGCTGATATTTTTATTTTAATCTATTAATGATATATATTAACGAGTTTAAGGGAACGCCCTCTGTTATTTAACATACTGTATATATATATTTTATTACAGGGAAAACGTCCCCTGCAGATTCACGTAGATTCCTATAATTTACAGACCGTTATAAGTGAAAAATTAAGAGTTTCTATGTCTTTAAAAGCAATAGCAGCAGTCTGCGGACACAACAAAAGAGATGGTTAAACGGCTGCCTCAGCTCAGTTAAACGAATAGGAATTTCACGTAATATTTATATATTCATTCATGAATTGTTTTAAGTGTTTCAAAAATTCTTATAACTTTCATGAACTTATAAACATAAAAAAGTTTCTCAATTGTTTTTATGCATTATTTTGGTTTGACATGACAAGATCAGGGAGTACCGTAAATTCGATACATATTTTTTTTTTCATTATTAAATTATAAACTAGCGCTTAACCGCAATCCCGCCTGATGGCAAGCAGTGACACAGTCGTTGATGGTAAAGCGCGCTAGTTTATTAAGAGCCTATTCACTCTAGCCTTGAAGGGACTCAAATTGTAGTCCGACGGAAACACCGCCGCTGGCAAACTGTTCCAGTCTCTCGATGTACGCGGTATAAAGGAGGAGGCGAAACGCTTCGCCCGGATTGTAGTGGTATTAACAACGTAAGGGTGGAAACTTGCCGTACGACGGATCGTCCGATGGTGGAACGGAGATGGGGGAATTAAATCATGCAACTCCCTCGCACACTCCCTACAATGCATCCTAGAGAAGACCGAAAGGCTGGCTGCTCTACGCCTGTACTCTAGGCTTTGGAGACCGTCTCGATTTAAGTCAGGGTCACCAATTAGCCTCTTCGCCCGCCTCTCCACTGAATCCAAAGTGGCCAGATGACACTAAGCAGCACCAGCCACATTTGCTGCATGCTTATATCAAGTTCTTTTCATGCAATTACCTCTTTGTACATAAATTAACTTCAAGTACCGTGGCAATACAAATACAATTAGCAATAAAAATCGCCGCAGACACCTTAAAACGCCTAAATAAAAGTTCATAGCAATGTTATTGTTTGAAGTTTTTGTACCTTTGCCGTAGGAGTTACGCGATATTATTTTTAGTATTGTATTGCAGATATGGAAAGTTCCTAAACTTTTTTAATTACAAAATACTAATTTTGAGCTATTCAGCAATATATGTTGCTAGGAACCATGTTAATAAATGCGTTTTTATTGCGGGGTCTCTTCCATACTTCAGTTTAACCATGTCCTTTAATTCACCGTCAAGTATGACGAAAATGCCAAATGACTCAGTTAAGTAACAAGGAAATGTTATATATATTTGCAATGAATTATAGTGATTATTCTTGTATCTACAACACCAATATTAAGTCCTTAGATCTTTGCGTAATAAACCCTTCCCTAAGGTATTAGCTATCACAGGTAAACATTTTACAGTTTCGCAAATAATGAATGCTGCCATTGGTAAGTAAACAATTAATTAATTAGTTTTGCTAAAGATGTATTATTGAGTTTGCTAAAAATATGTTCCAATTTACTATTTACGCAAAGATCTTTGACCTAAATCTTTGGCCTCAAAGTCTGCTGGCATCAGTCATCAGTCACAGGCATTTTCAGCTTTAGACGCCTACCCCCGACGAAAAGAAACCTTGAATTCAAGTTTATTTTTTACACCCTGGAAAAGAAACTAAATCCAAAGAACTAAGTCTTAATATAGTAAGACTTTAGTAAGTAAAAAACTTAACTGCCCATTAAGAACTAATTTAAAGTTTATACGTAACGGCGTAGGTACGTAAGTTTTAAGACTACCGCGATCATTTTTATTACTTCAATTAATTTTCTATAAACCTTTGTTTCCCTTATAGTAGTCACTAACTGCTTCACCGATTATAGTGAAATAAGTGAAAGTGATATAAGTGAAAGAACGAATGTTTCGAGAAAAACTTAGTTTATACACCGAATTGTCAATTTACCTATTTCTAAAGCGACTCTATTCAATATCGTTAAGATATAATCAAAATCAATATTAATTATAATTCTCTTAATTAAAAACTTTCAACATCTAGTCGCTATCTCATCTCAAGAACAATCTGTGTCAAAAAATAGAGAGAGGAAACCCAGATCAGATTGTGAACCTTAAGAAGGTTAAGGTTAAGAAACGAAAATTTTCCTTCCGATAAATGAATCTAACTGAAATAAAAGGATTATGTAAGGATCATAGCAGGTTCTGCATATCGCCATGGGAAGGAAGCGTGTGTAGACATACATAATTCCACGCAAAAGTAGGCGTAATATTGAAATTAGGCAGCTCCTGAAAGTGTTACAGAAATATTTCATTCATCTTTCTCACAATAAGTTGTTCACATCTTGTTTTTTCTTCTACATACAATTTCTTCAAATCTTTTATATTCTCTTTACAAATGGGAAACCAAGAAAGCGTTATAAGGAATCTGAATTTATCAAAGCTTTGAGAAAGAAGTTTCGAATATAATGAAAACCTTTGTGAATGGTTGTACATTTTTCACCAGTCTTTTTTTTTTGTGGGCAATCATCGAATAATTTTTCTTGCTCTGGACGGAGCGGCAGAGCATGTCAGACATTTACTGACTAAAACCTACTCGTGTCCGTTAGTTTACCTATACGCCAGGCCAGGGGCCACTATATCTTTTTCGAACAGCCCTAGGCCCTGGCAGTTCCACCATAATTTGGCACTCCCTTTGAATATGTAGATATTTGTAAACAAAAAAATCAAAAATAAAAAAAATACAATTTATTAAAAAAAAAAAATAAAGGCAAAAATTAATCGGAAAGTCCTATACGAGGCCAAAAAGCTCATACCTCAGCATGACGGTTCAACAATTAAAAAATAAATGTCGGCAGTGCTGGTATTCTGATAAATAAGATATTCTACGGTTTCATAGGCAGAATCACTGGACGGGACAAAGATTCCTATTGTATAAAATGTCGCGTGAATTCATCATCCAAAGCCGGTTCTTGCTGCCCAAACCAGCGCTGGAGCAGTATCGAAAAGGCCGTAGCATTACGCTAAGCGATGGCCGTTTTGATTGGACGTGCCATATATTTTTCACCAATTTGTTCTTTTTTATTTACCATTTGCCGCAAACAACCGTATTTTCGTTCTTTCTTTCTTTTTATTAAAATCTATTGAAGATTTTGTCTCGGAAAATTTCAACTCAATCCTTACAAAAGTCCTAGTGTGACATAAAGGAGCTACATTTTTAGAATGTCGGCAATTTAAAGAAAGCCTCACAATTTCTGAATCCGCTCTGATAAGACGTTTAATAGCCTTTGTCGTTACCGGCAGTATTGAGCCCTCCTGGAAGAGGGGTTTAACGCCGGGGATCGAACGTTTAGACGCCAAATCTCGTCATATTTAGTGAATACGAGTATGTTCATCTATACGCAGTTTTGGTTACTTGTCATACTGTAAAGGTTCTTCTCGTAGTTTTTTTCCATTTTATTAAACTATCAGTTATCAGCTACTTGTAACATAGCTGGTAACATTGGCCTCCACCTATTATTACTATCCAAAGTCGTTCTTCACCTAGCTTTTGACATTTCCCTTTTCGTTTCCATTCCTCGCCCACCATTCTTAGATATTTTTGGTATGATTGAAATGTTTTCCTAAGTAAGCTGCATTGAACTTAAAACTATTATGAAATCAGTTCATTCCGGCATCGTGGAATCTTCTTCAAGCTATTGATCACATTTCTTGGAGCCATTGATCTGATTTCGTTCATTATCGGTTTTTCAGTTTCCGTTCATGAATACGTAACCTTTTTAAATGCTTTTGCATATTTTCCTTTTTTTTTCTTAATATCGAAAGAAAATAATCTTTTAGATTTTATGAGTTTTAGACAACATTGAGCCTCCGCCATTGAACATCCGAGCCTTATACATTAATAGCATCGCATCGCCTGCCCTCAATATTACTTCGTTTTCGCTCTGCGTTCTATTTACTTTTGCTTGGGTCTTAAAGAACTGAGCGTAATGTTGAATACTCAATACCACTACAATTCAAATTGGAATGGTAGTCTTAGAGAATTGCAAGTTCACAAACTTCTTCATTTTAGATACTGATTTTTAATTCATGAAGCAACAGCTGTGAACCATTGTTTTATAAAGGGCCAAAACATGAAAGTTTGTTGTTAAAAGTCTGAAACATCTGGTAAACCGTCACTTTGTTTGCCCGAGTGTCAAGAAAGTCTTATTTTACCTTAATAATGCAGTAAGACCAACTTCAGGTCGTGCTTCTGTAGTTCGGCCTTCAGTATTTGGCAAAGTTCCAAATTCAATGCAAAGGCTAGTGGCGTGACTGGCAACTTTATTTACTACGTTTTGTAACATAGTAAACTATTGAAATGCATTTGCTGATACCGACGAAGTATTATCATTATGAAGGACAACTTTGTGATGGCAACGGCCGAAACACTCTTTCGACGCTTTTAATGTGTAGGTAAGTTTACTTGTACACCGTTTTTACATATATCATCATCATCATCAGCCTCTACTCGTCCACTGCTGGACATAGGCCTCTTCCATAGCACGCCAACAAGCTCGATCCTGAGCAGTTTTCAGTTCGTTACATATATGTAACTATAAATTTAACATTATTAAGTCAAAAACAACAAAAACGTACATTAATAATGTAGGTTTTTGTTGTTTTTGACTGCGTTGTTTTGAATATTTAGACCGAAAGTGTAGATAACCGTGGGAAAAGGGGTATGGCAGCCTATTATAGAATTATAGAAAAATTGTCAAAAAAAACTAATTTCTGCTGCATACGCAGTTAGAACAATTCGTAATTTGACTGATGTTGAGACGGCCCGTTTAGTGTACTTTGGCTATTTCTCATATTCTCTTTATATTATTATTATTATTACCCAAACTCCCGACACAACAACATTTGGCGCATCGAACCCGCCACACATCGCAACACAACTGCTCAGACCAGTCCTCAGTACGGCTTCACCAGACATCATCACGATCACGACGAATCGCTTGGCGGCAAGACTTTGTCTGGTGGGTGGTAACTTCTGCCGGCAGCCGATGTTATGGCCTACCACCAAGCAACGCACATATAATGTGTCTTTAACGCCGAAGTAACTAGACCCCACGACACAGGGTATCCTAATGTGGGGTTTACTAGCGTTACTTCATTGCACGACATATTTAATGTTTATTTTATGTTTTTTCTTTTATCTGTTGTGCTAACTTGATATCAAAATATATTAATAATTATAATTGATATCATAATGTATTTAAGTATCTCAATTTCAATCTTGATCCCCATCTTTGCCTGTCATGTGTCAATGAATCAACAACCAAATAGGCTAATCTGAGCCTCAGATTGTGAATTATAAGCTGCTATCGAATATGCTAATAATCTGAGTCTCAGACTGCGAATTTTAAACTACCGTCAAAAACTGCCGAAAAGTTAGGCATTAACGTAATTAATTTCTGGCGAAAACAAAATGGCTACTTCTCTAGAAGTGATTAGCGAAAACACACCTTACATTTATTATTAATTACGGTCAAAAACATTATGACCACTCCTCTAAAGTGGCAAAAACATACCGCGACCCCGTGTTGATATACATGCTAATACATAGATACAACAAATACGTATGGGTTGATAGATCAGGGCCTGTAGCCAATGTAACATCGCTTCATAGCGAAGCGATGTTACATTGGCGCGACGCGATAAATCACGTGGTCAATCGTTCCCGCCATTGGTTGGTTTGGTATTCGATTTCGCTTCGTTACAAAGCGATGTTACATTGGCTACAGGCCCAGATAGATAGTAGAGACGATATTGAAATGAATTCATCGAATGCACCAGAACTACTGACGGTATTGAGGCAGACTACTACTTCATTTTTTAGGGTTCCGTAGCCAAATGGCAAAAAACGGAACCCTTATAGATTTGTCATGTCTGTATGTTCGTCCTTATGTCGAAGCCATTTTTTTCCGAACTATAAGAGCTATACTGTTGACACTTGGTAGGTAGATGTATTCTGTGAACCGCATTAAGATTTATATGCAAAAATAAAAAATAAATATATATATATATATATATATATATATATATATATATTGTGGGCTCCCCATACTTAGAACTGGAACTCAAGATTTTTTTTTCATCAAGCACAATATGACTTAAATCCTTTAATTTCATAAATCAATTGTACGGAACCCTTTGTGCGTGAGTCCGACACGCACTTGGCCGGTTTTTTAGATTTTTGTGGGATTAAGATATGATGAAAACCATTTCATTAATTCGATGAATCCATTTCAATATCGTCTATGTAATATCCAAGATATCTATCTACCCGTATGTGTTTGTTCCGCTTGGCCTGTTTGGGCATGTTCAACAACGGAGACAGGGAACCCTTGTATTAAAAATTAATTCATGCATCCAACTGTATTGGTAAACGAATTATACCTTTTCTGAGAACCTTATCATTCTTGCCACACCAATTTAACACATTTTGATAAAAATAACTAACTTTTTCTATTACAAACTATCGTTTATGACTTGAAAATTGTGGAGTCTTTTTTTTTTTGGTATGGGAAATCATCAAATGACGTCTCCCGCTCTGGGCGGAGCGGAAGGGCGTGTCATACTTTTACTGACTAAAACCCACCCGTGTTTCTTCACTTGCCCGTGCGACGGCCAGGGCCACGGTTTCTTGTTTAACCAACCCGCAACCCTGACCTAGGAGGCATCGGTCTTCGTGGACCCCGTCATCGTCACGATGTGCTGACATCTCTTTGAGGCGCGCGTGAAACACGACGCGCCGTCGGCTCGGGCCTGGTCCTTACCGAGCGTCGAGCTGCCCACTGCTTACCGCCCGCAAGTCCGCGCCTACTGTGGCAACGGAGACAGGGAACCCTTGTATTAAAACTTCATTCATGCATCCAACTGTACTGGTAAACAAATTTTACCTCTTCTGAGAACCTTATCGTTCCTGCACACCAATTTAACACATTTTGATAAAAATAACCAATTTTTACCATGAAAAACTATCGTTTGTGACTTGAGACTTGTGGTGAGTCTTAATTATTAATACGATACCATTTGCTCAGACGTGGTTATCAGGCTTTCGACTAAACGTAACGGCTGTCATAGATCCAAAAATGACAGCTGGGACCATGTGCTTTCCGAGGCACGAAGGAATCTCGATATTTAAAGACGGTCACCCAACCATGGTCCAACCGCGGCAAATATAGCTTATCTTGTTCATTTAACCGATTTAACCCGTGCAGTTGTTACTTGGTCACGTTTCTCTCATAGGTTATGTTAGACCGAGTGTCAGTTTTCTTTTCACTACACAATATACATATCTTATATAACTTCTTCTTCAGCCTATAGATGTCCACTGCTGGACAAAAGCCGGGAAGCCGATGGTTGCGGACAGCAGAAGACCGGTCAGCGTGGAAAGACTTGGGGGAGGCCCAAGTCTTTCCACGCTGACCGGTCTTCTGCTGCCCGCATCCATCGGCTTCCCGCGACCTTCACCAGGTCAGCGATCCACCTTGTTGGGGGCCTCCCTACGCTGCGTCTTCCAGTACGTGGCCGCCACTCCAGAACCTTACTGCCGCATCGGCCATCGGTTCTACGAGCAATGTGCCCTGCCCACTGTCACTTAAGTTTAGCGACTCGCAGAGCTATGTCGGTGACTTTGGTTCTTCTGCGGATCTCCTCATTTCTGATTCGACCACGCAGAGAAACTCCGAGCATAGCTCTTTCCATTGCCCTTTGTGTGACTCTGAGCCTTCGTATGAGGCCTATTGTGAGCGCCCAGGTTTCAGTTCCGTAAGTCATCACTGGCAACACACAATGGTCAAAGACTTTAGTCTTGAGATACGGGTATCTTGGACGACGAGAAGATGTAGCGTAGCTTCCCGAATGCTGCCCAGCCGAGCTGGATTCGATCTTGATAAAATAAAATCCTTGATAAAATCTCAGAGTGGTCCTTACGACACCCGCGGGAAGCTACTGGATAGCCTGTTCGTAACGAAACACTATATTGCCATTAATGTAGATACTTTTTTACGACTAACCCGGGATCATACGAAAGTGATACGTTTTACTTTTTTTATGGCCGAAAATCCCAAGTCAGATTGCTGAAGAAAATTTAAGGAAAAAGGACCAAATTATTATTCAGTCCGCGGGGCATGGAGTTATCTTGATTGTCTTCTGTTTTCGACGTGTTTTCGCCCCAGAAGATTTTACTAATGAAATGATTGAGTAAGGATTTAGTTTAATTGAACAAAAGTATGTCGACATGTGAATTACCTAAACTTTTGAGATTTAAGCGTTTTCTTTTTCGTTGTATCGTTTTTTTTATCGTTGGTCCAAGAAGTTTGAAAGGTACCTACCTATTTACTAGGTTAGAAACTTTATAACATACTAGCTTTCCGCTCGCGGCTTCGCTCGCGTGAAATTCGGTTATATTGCGCTTTTAGATTTCCCTCGGGAATATCATTTTTTTTTTTCAATAAAAGGTAACCTATGTCCTTTCTCAGGGTCTAAAGATTGTCTGTGCCAAATTTCATCAAAATCGGTTGAGAGGTTTAAGCGGGAAAGCGTAACAGACAGATAGAGTTACTTTCGCATTTATGAGGATGGACTAGATTCGGCCGGCGACATGGTCCGCACTCCACATTAAATTTCTTGTCTTGTATTTCTTTCTTAATTTTTAAGGTAAGCTTCTCGTCTAACTAGATGGAGTCAAATATAGTTATTTTTCGTGGAGTCACTGTCTAATAAACCTCCACAACTCAGCTATTGTGTAACACGATACCCTTGGTGACGTTCGATGATTGTGGTTCTTAGACTTTCCGACCTATTCGTAAGGACTGTCAAAAATCCAAGCATGATAGCTGGTACCAGCAGCTTAACGTACTTTCCAAGGTATCGCAAACCGACGTCGGTAAGCGTAGCTTACCCATGACTTTTTTGTATAACAAAAAATTGTATAGCACTCCGACATATTTATTTATACTAAGTATTTTTTTCTTTTTACGAAACCTGAATATAGTTTGTTCAGCATCAGCAATCGATTCCAATCATTTTTGCAACATTTTATATTTTTTCCCAAATGCCTTTAGAAATTGTTGCAGTGTGGTTACCGAGCGCACAACACAGCTGGCGGTAGATCACAGTGAGACCGAATATAGGCAATATTCGGTCCTACTTTACTGATTTCATCCCAAAAATTGTTTTACATAAATTCACGTTACATAAAAACTCAGAAATATTACCTTTTATTAACCGACTTCAAAAAGGAGTAGGTTACTCAATTCGACCGTATATATGCTTTTTTTTTATGTTTGTTCGCGCATAACTTCGTCGTTTATGAACCGATTTTGATAATTCTTTTTCTGTTGGATAGAAGACGTTCCCAAGGTGGTCCCATGATAAGGATATCAGGGTTTGATGTTGGAAGACCAGAGAAAACAAGGGTAACTTTCAAAAAATGCAGGGGCGACTAGTGCATTTCTTAGCATTTTCATTAAGTATTTTAAAGCACTACAATTTAATAAAGGTCTGGAGTAGATATGATGATGGAGCCGGGAGACAGTCGAAGGAACTCCTCAACAATTCACAGCAGCTATCTTGTGTTTGGGCTCGATTAATTTGTATTGATAAGAACTTTACACTTAGATGGGTTGTGACTGTCATAAGAGAGCTGATGTTGAAGACAAAGGCCAGTTCCGGGAACTCCTCAACGGTTTACAGTAGCTACTTTGTGGTTGGACTTCATTCATTTATAATGATGAGACCTTTGCACCCATTGGGTTAAAATAATAGTCTGCAGTAAATTTGATGATGAAGACCATAGGCAGTTGAGGGAATTTTTACGGGTAAACATTAAAGTAAACAAAATTACGTCGTTTCCCAACTATATTTGCGTCAGCTTCCAGTCTGACCGGATGTAACTGAATATATAGTACTTTTAACAACTAAAAAGTGTAAAATAAAATCTTTTTTTTACAAAAAAACAACCGTCTTCCAAAAACCACTACAAAGTGAAAAATAACTAATTTCGAAAGTCGGTGTCAAAAAACGAACATACAAAACTAAAGACACCGACTTCCGAAATTAATTATTTTTCACTTTGTAGTGGTTTTTGGAAGTCGGTTGTTTTTTTGTAAAAAAGTTTTTATAAATTAGTAAATATATCATACGCCAAACGAGGCCACTTTATTTTGATATCTCTTTCGACTAAGAATACACTAAGACTAATAATTAGCCGGCAGAACAAATTGCTGGAATTCCACTTTTCTTAACAGTGAGTAACAAGATGCTCTACTTCACTCGAGGAATATAGTCTGCTAATCTTGATAGAAGCGTTTGCTTTGATATCTGATTTCTAAACATACAATTGGAATACATAAGGTAAAAAAACCGTTGCTAGAGATTAAAATAAAGCATATATTCTATGTAAAAACAACTCCCAATTCGCAGTGATGTTTTCCTTTAGCTTTTTGTATGGGCGAAGCGACGGTTGAATAGTTGAAATGGGAGTGCACCAATCCATCGATGCACGACTGTACAAAGCATTGAAATAGATATGCTGTATACATACGAGTATTTTACCCTTTGTAAAATCTTTACATTTATGTTATGTAATGTATATAGTCGATAGCCGTGGTGGCCTAGTGGTTAAAACACCAGTTTCTCAAGTATAAGTGTGCAGGTTCGACTTCAGGCCAGGCAAGTACCAATGTAACTTTTCTAAGTTATATGTACTTTCGAAGTATATCTTGGACACCAATGACTCAAGGTGAAGGAAAACATCTTGAGGAAACCTGGACTTTAAAGTCTGAAATCGCCAACTCGCATTGAGCAAGCGTGGTGATTATGCTCAATCCATCTCTGTATGAGAGGAGACCTGTGCCCAGCAGTGGGATGATAAATCAAATCAAATCAAATTATTTATTTGCTAGAATGCAGGTAGATATACAAATATGGTTGTCAGAAAAGAAAATAGAGCCATACATTCTGTCCCAGATGGGACATGCAAAATTTAAAATATGTCAATTTGAAGCTACAGAGAAGAACAATAATCATTAATCAGATAAAAAAAAAACACAACAATCAAACACAAAAAAAAATCGATTCTGTCACAATAAGGTCAAAAAGCAATTAATGTAAAAAGTTATATTAATAAAAGGTAAAATATAATTAAATGTCACGTCAATAAGGATAAAACACAAGCATCACAAAACGTCGGCGAAGAAATCAGCAACAGAATAATAACATTTTTTTAATAATATGTCAGTAAGGTTTTTTTTAAATACTTTTAATGGTTGCCCTTTAATTTCGTTAGGTATCCCATTGTATACTCTTGGCCCCATACACATAACGCTTTTATTTAACAGTGTGGTGTTATAGCCACCTGTATGCAACAAATGTTGATATTGAGATCTCATACAATTTGTCCTCTTTCGTGTCTCGTTTAACGACGGGAACAAATGTACGTTACTTTTCACGAAAATGGCTATTTCTAGAATGTATAGACATGGAAAGGTTAATAATTTATGCGACTTGAACACTGGAATACAACTGTCCGTAACCTGTAAGTTAAAAATTGACCTAATGCATCGTTTTTGGGCCTTGAAAATGACTTCTCTTTCACTGCAGTTACCCCAGAATATAATGCCAAATCTCAATGTTGAAACCACGAAGCCATGGTAAGCAATGAGGACTGTATTAATATTTACTTTCCTTGATAGATTGTATAACATGTAGGCGTAGGTGCTTAGCTTCTTACAAATATGTTCAGCCTGTGCCTTCCATGTCAACTGATTGTCCATCAATATTCCCAGGAATTTAACCACTTTAACAGTTTCAATCTTATGTCCATCATAGTTAATGTCTAAGTCTTCGGGATCAATGCGTTGGTAAAAATGCATGTTATTAGTTTTTTGTATATTTATTTTTAAGTTGTTACCATTAAGCCAATTAACTGTAGCCTTAAGAGCGTCATTAATATCTTTCTCATATTTTCCCTTAATTGTGCATTTAACTAGTGCAGTACTGTCGTCAGCAAATAATATAACTGGATGGTCTACTTGGAGTGGAAGGTCGTTAATGTAGATTAAGAACAGAAGCGGACCGAGGACGCTTCCTTGTGGGACGCCATATTTGATACTTCTGTAAGAAGATCTAAATTTCAATTCGCGTTTGGAACTCAAGCAGACATTAGAAAGGAGAATGCCAGATTTCGGCCTACACAACTTTTAAAATTAAACTCACACTTCCACAAAGTTCTTACCTCGAACAATTTAAATATAAAATAGAAACTTAAAAAAATATAGTTAGTACTTTACGGGAACTTGTCCAATAAAAAATAATTTTATTAAGTAATTAATTTAAGTTCTTGAATCCCAGATTTAAATAAAAAAATGTTGCCAATCTTGCTACTGTAATCGATAATTCTACATAAATAAAATCTTGCCACTGTAATCGCTAACTGTATTTTAAAAGTATTTTTTATTATTTAGATAGTACGAAATAAAAAAGAAATGCCCTTTATTTTTTATATACAACCTCATTACTTTCTTTTCTCATTTATATTTTCTTAGCTAATACGTTATTCCTGTTTTACAGGTAATAGTTTTAAAGATTTCGATATAAAAAGGAAATTAAAAAAATCGATTTTCTCTCTGTGATCGCTAAGATAATCGTCTTATAATAGCAACCCCGCGCGCGTGTCTAAACTGACATTGACACATCTTGTATTGTTGTCGGAGTATTTGTTGTTTTTTTTTCGAACCACTCTGTGTTTGCGTTAAATTACAGATTTATTGTGTAATATTCATACTACCACACATTATGTGATAATGTCCCATCAACTTACTGTTAGTTATTAATTGAACAAACAAGTAATCCCACTAGCCGCAATGCCCCAGCTGAATAAATTGTGCATCGAAATCTTTATAATGGTTGCGGTCATTCATTGCGTATGGGTCTCGTTCAGGAAGAGAATACGCTATCAGACGCGTGATAGAGCAGCAAATTGGGTGCAATTTGTAGTGGTGACTACAGGTAAGCAATATCCTTCAATGATTTTATGTATTGCTGCTGGTTGATATGTTTTATTCTGATTACAATAACATATTTCTGTTTTTGTTATAGATGAGATCAGTCACCCATGTTGGCAAAGAAGTTACCAGAATGGTAACTTCTTCAACCGAACTTAAACATCCCATAACATTAAGTATTTATCAACATTCGGCAGCCTCTGTTGTATCAACACCAGCAAACAAAACTCGAGCTGTTACTATCTGCTGATGGGTGATTGAAGTTATGAATGGGATTTTTACACAGCGGTTCAAAATATTTCGACAAGAGCTCAACAACAGAGCTTCACCACATGTCATGATTTACTTTTGTATAACTGCTGCTCTAATCGATAGATTTTGACCACCCGCTCACAGACAGGTTTGATGCTGCCCAGATACTAGAAATCATCCTACAAAAAATATTCCCAAGTAATACATTAAGTGAGTTCATCATACATAATAATTATAATAGAAGAAAGACACAATTCTCAAATATAAATATTTATAACAGCAATGTCACTGAGTTTCCTCAGCGTGAGTATCACAATTTGATTCTAATAGCCTATGGTAGCTACCAACTTTGTCAGGCTCAATCTTACTATGGTGAGCACATCTGTTTTAATCTGTTTTAAGGTAGAAGTGTGCAGGGAGGTAATAACCTAAGAGAACAATGGTCTCTCTCAAAGCTCTTGGCTTTTAAGAGTAAAAATTCAAAGTCGCCATTTATATGGCGACTTTGAAATAATATTTTGTGTGTTTTGATTGATAACAATTTAAATGGGAGAAAGACAATAAGTATTGTGATTGCAATTGTAAGGTAGGCAAACGAACTGTGGGATGCTGTTCCCACATTATGACCATTTTATGGTATTTAGGTTGGGCTCGGCATCAAAACAATATTGAACCCCCAGCACAGTTTCTTGATAATGAAATTGATGATGATGATAATAATTGATTATGGTGAAAAATAATAAAACTATTCATTAGTTCATTTGTGTTTAATTTTCTCTCCGTGAAAAAACATAACCTCCAATTTAAAATTTTAAAATGTCTGAATAGCTTCTTTCTTACAAGTTCAATATAAAAGTGGATATCACAGAAATACTTTTGACATTAAACTGCACAAATAAACATTGGAATATTCACTGCTAGGGATAAATTTATATTGAGCCAAAGTTACTATGGAGACCTGGCATTGTTCTTTCGGTATATTGCATACGATCAGTGAGATAGGATTTTATTAAATTTAATGCATTTCCACGACGATAAAAGGTTGATGATGATGAATGACTCAAGGTGAAGGAAAACATCTCGAGGAAATCTGGACTTTAAGTCTGAAATCGCCAACCCGCATTGAGCAAGTGTGGTGATTATGCGCAATCCATCTCTGTATGAGAGAAGACCTGTGACCTCCAGTAGGACGATAAAAAAAGGTTGATAATGTTACATAAAGCTATAAAAAAAAAAAATAGCTATATAGAGTCCAACAATAGCCTTTCCAACCGCAAGCTGTTACAGCCCGTAATTAGATTTAGTATCCAGTATCCACTCATCTTCATTTGTAAATCCTTCTCTAATAGAATAACTCCCTTAGGAATAAAGCTATTGCATGCTAGCTATCTATAATTCTGTTTGTTTTCTTTATCGTCAGACAGCATCCGATACTTTTATAATGAAATAGTCATTACAAAAGCATCAGAAGATAAATGAAATGAAATCGTTTACTAAGCAAGTAGGGTCACTGATCACTTTTACAATTCATATTTTTTTAACTACATGGAGCCGGCATTTTCTGACTACCTCTGAGAAGAAAAAGCCGAAACAAACTCAGGGATCATCGTCTTTTTTCAAGTCCAGACATTAAAAATGAAAATGTTTACAATAATTAATGTGATTTAAAAAAAAAAACAGTGTTTAAAATGTCATAATTGTAGCATAATTACGCATATTGCTTGATAACAATGCTTAGCAGAGCGAGCACATCAGTCCCCAGCTTTATTGTCTTCTATTTTATAATAGCCCATTTTGCAAAGTTTGGACCTTATACAATATGTAAAGAAAACCCTGTCCGGCCCATAAGGATAATAAAGGTCAGATAAACACTTGATCAAATATAATATAAAATTTTACATAATCATCACAGTAACAATACTAATGAATTTTGAAATAATCCTTTTTTCCCGGGAATTAATTCCAATTTCCCCGAAATTTGGTAATTTTTAAAAAAGTGACAACACCGGTATTATTATAAGCGAATAGCGACGCGACCACGTCACAGGTGCCGCGTGCCCTGCCCCCCGCCGCCCGCGGAAGGGGTTGCTTACCGCACTAACCGCATTAAGTTGCCTCTTTTTGCGAAATAATATTTATTTTTTAAGGGGATTTTTTTTAAGTTTAGCCTGTCTTTGTGGGCATTAGTAGAATCAGTTATCGATACCTACCAATACCTTCACGGATCGGACAGGATTTTCTTTACATACTGTATAGCTTTTAAATCGTATAATGACTAAGTTTCGAATATCCTATTAGTTATTATTATTAGTAATATAATATTAGTTTGAAATTAGTTATAAGGCTAGTGGTCCGGATGGTATACCAGCGATTGTTCTTAAAGCTTGTGCGCCCGAGTTGTCTCCTGCATTGACGCGCTTGTATCGCCTCTCATTTAGGACTGGTATAGTGCCCAAGTCCTGGAAGCTTGCTAACGTGTAGCCCGTGCCCAAGAAGGGTAGTCGTGCCGATCCTACCAACTATCGGCCGATTTCGATCACCTCCATACTTTGCAAAATTATGGAGCGCGTATTGAACTCGCGCCTCTTGGCATACCTGGAAGGTAACGACCTCCTCAGTGACCGACAGTACGGGTTTCGCCGCAATCGGTCAACTAGGGACCTACTAGTGTATGCCACTCACTTGTGGGGCGAGGCCCTCGAGAAGAATGGGGAAGCGATTGCTGTCTCCCTTGATGTCTCGAAGGCCTTCGACCGGGTATGGCACGCTGGCCTTTTGAGTAAGCTTCCAGCGTACGGCATTTCCCCTAGCCTGACTGGCTGGGTAAAAGACTTCCTGACTGAACGGTCCCTCCGAGTTGTTGTCGACGGATGCTCTTCTGAGCCCATGTCAACTAATGCCGGTGTTCCTCAGGGGTCTGTTCTCTCTGCAACTCTGTTCCTGCTGCATATTAACGATCTGCTGGTGCCCGGTATCTATGGGTATGCAGATGACAGCACAGTTGTAGAGAGATACCTGCCGGGTGCTCGGGCTAGTAGGGAATCAATCCAGTCCGAAAGAGAGGCCATGGTTGAGCGAACGAGTGTTGCACTGCAGGCAGTCTCCGAATGGGGCAATGCCAATCTTGTAGCATTCAATGCCGCCAAAACACAGGCGTGTCTTTTCACCGCCAAAAGGAGCCCGTTCACCTTGGCTCCTACTTTTCGGAATGTGTCCTTGGAGTGTTCCGACCGCCTTCAGCTTTTGGGAGTTGAGATTTCCTCGGACCTTAACTTTGGGCGGTTCATTGAGTCCAAGGCTAAGGTGGCTGCCAAGAAACTTGGCGTTATCGCAAAGGTCCGGCAGTACTTCACACCTGGGCAGCTTCTAATGTTATACAAAGCACAGGTCCGTTCGTGTGTGGAGTACTGCAGCCACATTTGGGCTGGTGCTGCCAAGTGTCACCTGGCCACTTTGGATTCAGTGGAGAGACGTGCAAAGAGACTGATTGGTGACCCTGATCTAACTCGAGTCGGTCTCCAAAGCCTAGAGCACAGGCGTAGAGTAGCCAGCCTTTCGGTTTTCTATAGGATGCATTTCGGGGAGTGTGCGAGGGAATTGCATGATTTAATTCCCCCATCTCCGTTCCACCAGCGGACGACCCGTCGTACGGCTGGTTTCCACCCTTACGTTGTTAACACCACTACGATCCGGACGAAGCGTTTCGCCTCCTTCTTTATACCGCGTACATTGAGGGACTGGAATACTTTGCCAGCGGCGGTGTTTCCGTCGGACTACAATTTGAGTGTCTTCAAGGCTAGAGTGAATAGGCTCTTAATAAACTAG
Source organism: Sesamia nonagrioides (assembly GCA_017933935.1). NCBI lineage: Eukaryota > Metazoa > Arthropoda > Insecta > Lepidoptera > Noctuidae > Sesamia > Sesamia nonagrioides. Next base: position 841,082 of record JADWQK010002226.1, on the reverse strand, counting down.
TGCGCTTTACCATCAACGACTGCGTCACTGCTTACCATCAGGCAGGATTGCGGTCAAGCGCTAGTTTATAATATAAAAAAAAAAAAGTCAACGCCTGAAATAAATTGAAATATTTTTAGTATTTTTTAGCGTCTGGAGCCTGGATTTAGACCTTAATTTGACAGGACTAATCTAACATTCATCTTCAGTCCTTTTCTTATTGCAAAAGAAAGAAAAACATCTTTTTCTGTGAACTTAAATTTAGTAACGAGAGTAACCGACATAGGCCGAAGAATTGCAACACTAAAGTTGCAATGGGCCGGGCACATTGCCCGTAGGGCCGACGGGTTCTCGGGTGGACCACACACCAGACGACGCAGCGTGGGTAGGCCATCGACAAGGTGGACCGACGACCTGGTGGAGGTCGCGGGAAATGGTTGCTGGATGCGGGAGGCGTAGGACCGGTCGTCGTGCATATCCTTGGGGGAGGCCTATGTCCAGCAGTGGACGTCTTTCGGCTGAAATAATGATGATGATGAAGTATGCGAACAGGGAAATTGGTGCCAATGAAAATTAACATTTTATAATAGCTGTGACATATGTTTTAGGGTTCCGTATCCAAATGGCAAAAAACGTAACCCTTAATAGATTCGTCATGTCTGTCTGTCCGTCCGTATGTCACAGCCATTTTTTTGTTCTGATGAAACTTGATCTGTTGAAACTTGGTAGGTATAAATGAAGGCACAGGAATGAGGCAAAAATAAAATAATAATATTAAATATTGGGGGCTCCCCATACTTAGAACTGAAACTCAAATTTTTTTGCCACCCAAACCATGTAACTTTTAAAATAAGAAAATGAAAAATCTAAAAAAACATATGATGTACATTACTATAAAAAACTACCAACGAATACTGTTTTTTACGAGATCGAGACGAGTAGTTTTTTTTTTAATACCTCGTAACTTTCATACAAATAACTTAAATTCTTTAATTTCATAAATCAAAGGTAAGGAACCCTTTGTGCTTGAGTCCGACACGCACTTGTTTGTCATGAAATTGTCAGAACCGAATAGGTATAAATATTAGTTTTGACCCGATGTCGACTACTCTGCCAGTTACAATCAATTCCGAACTGTTAATCGTTAGTGTTGATAGCATAATATCTGAATATCATAATGTATGTATGGGTTGTGCCAGCCCGCGGTGGTGGAAATAAACAAAGGTGAGTAATTTTTTTTCTTCGGATGGGAAATCCTAAATAACTTCTTTCGCTTTAATCGGAGCGGAAGGCGTTTCAGACTTACCGATTAAACCCTCCCATGTTCATTCATTTGCCTGTGACAAAGGCCACGGTATCGTTTTCAAACAACCGGCAGTCGTTGGGTGCTATTTATTGCTTAGGAATTTATTGCTTAGGATCTCCAACAAAAGATATACACAATACAGTAAGAATTCTTTGTATCAGTAAACGTTCAATCCCACTTCTTTGGATCAAACCAAGCAAGACAAAAACCACTTGACTCCGATGAGACACAAGTATTGATCACGAGAATGAAAAGATGTGTTGACGATTTGAGACCAGTATTAATTAACTGTGTTTATTATTAGGTGTGCAAATAATTTTTTTGAACTTGCGGACGAGCATTACTATGTAGGAGAATAATTTTGTCATGTCTGGAGTAGTAATGGGCACGTTTTTCCTCATCTTTCTATCTTCCTTCATTAATACTTCTAATTCCGTGTCTTCGTACGATTTCGGTCTTCCACTACGTTCTTTGTCTTCCAAATCAAAGTCAAAGTTTCTAAACTTTTGAAACCACTCACGGCAACTTTATAAGCAAACGATGGGCCTCAGCTGCAGATAACTTCAAATTAATGCCCCGTCTACACGCTCGCAGGCAGGACGCTGCGCAGTCCAGGCCTGTGCAGTCATGGCTGTACAAAAAGATGGAACATTCGGGACTGCGCGCGCTACCGTCTTGCCGTCCACACACGCGCGCTTGCCTGCGCAAACGGGTTTGCACAGGCATGCTCGCAGGTAAGACGGAGCGTGTAGACAGGACTTAAACAAGTAAATCAAAAGTTCCCGCAACTGACGCTTATTGGGCACAAAACTTGACATTTTTGCACAAAAAGAAATAAGTGATACTGACACAGAGTCACTAATACTCTAAGTGTATGTTATTAACAGATGTCCGAACTTACGATATTACATTTTAGATCTGACAATTTCAACGTAACCTCTTAGTGAGGACATCTTTTGTTAAACGGCGGAAACTTATTTGTACACCTATTTATATATAAACTCAGAACATAATTATCTCAGAATATAATGTAGTATAGAAAACTTGATATAAAACACACAGGATATAAAACTTGGCAAGTCAGTACACGCAAGACTCGATGAAAGAGTCTCGATAAAAACACATCAGATAATTGAAAAAAGATTTATTATAGGGTCATTGAAAATGGAGATCAAGAGGCTTCTTTTTAAAAGGTCGCTGAAAATGGAGAAGAAGAGGTTTTTTATAAGATCACTGAAAATGGAGGTCAAGAGGTTTCTTTTTATAAGGTTACTGAAAATGAAGGTTAAGAGGCTTCATTGTTTCAAATGTCTATCATCTGCAGCATTATGCCAACTATGTTGAAGGTTTTCTCTTTAACCGGATTTATCTGAATACCAGAGTTTTGTCAAATAGCCTCCGTGGCGTAGCGGATTCGATCCCCGCACAGTGCAAATATTTTCGTGCTTTGGAAAGCACGGTAAGCCGTTGGTCCCATTTGTCATACGAACATCTAGTGGCAGTCGTTACGGGTTGTTGGAGCCCTCAAAAGTCTAACAATTAGTTTAAATGCAATGCTTAGATATCGCCTTTGGGTTGCGGAGGTCAGACGGCAGTCGCTTCACGGAAAATATCGAAGTTTAGCCAAAATCAGCAGTTAGACTGGTAAAGCGGACCCCAGACTCCAAAGCTGAAAAGCTACGGATGCGACTGGGATTAAAGATGAGATGATGATGATGACCAGAATTTTGTCAAATACTGAATAAAATTACTGTTTCTTGTAGGAATTAACATCTTGTCTATTTTTAACACATACTAAAAACTGAATTTTTTATACTTTATGGTACGAAACCCTTCGTGTGCGAGTCCGACTCGCACTTCATCGGTTTTTACTATTAAAGCGAATCTACAAAAACCCTTTGGGTGCAATTTCAATACCACAAATCATATTGTGATAAATAGTGTTATAAACATCCTGAACACATTTTAGCAATTTTTATTTTGCTATCCTTTGTCACAAAACGTATGTGTCGAATTGGCAAGCGCCTAAACTATTTTGATTGGTGCATCAACACTCAAAAACCGTACAATACATAGTGATTAAACTTATCTGATCTATATATCGTAGAGGCCAACTACATAACAGTAAAATCGTTCCAAGTTACGTAGGTTGAATGGTTTTCATGCATTTCACTAAAGCTGGAAAACACCCAACTTACATAACACACTGGGCATTGCCAAAACTCGAAATTACGCATAAAATTACTAATAGGAACAACCAAAAACTGGGTCATGAATGCGAAAGATGAAAAGCCAAATGGGTCGACGACACAGTAATAAATAATTGGAATGGCAAGGAACGAAATGACATTTGTGAAAAGACCAATGCAACGCGGCAATGCGACAGTCGCCCAACGACAGAGCTTTTTGTCTAGATTGCTAATCCGGTGCCGTTTAGCTTTTCGAGTCGCTAAACTTCAGTGGCAGTGGGCAGAGCACATTGCTCGTAGAACCGATAGCCGATGGGGCAGTAAGGTTCTGGAGTGACGGCCACGTACTGGAAGACGCAGCGTAGGGAGGCCCCCAACAAGGTGGACCGGTGACCTGGTGAACTCAAGGCTGAAGAAGAAGAATCCGGTGAGTGAGCTAGATACAGAAATCCAAAAGCAGAAATAAATCATAAATTACCAACAGACAGCAAGTGAGATGATCAAATCTAGTTAATAGAAGAGGCATTTGCCCTGCCGTGCTGCAAATACAAGGTCAAATTCAGTTAGCTAGGGGAGTTCCGCAGACGTGATGGGAAAAGATGTCTAAACGTGATATGATGAGTTTCGCTAGCTAATTTAATTAAAACCAGGCTATATCATGCGCAGAGCTTAATTATACCATTAAGCTCTCCGTGTCCTTCTTTGGCTCAGGCAACAAAGGCCCATAATAAAATATCATAATACTATATTATAACACACAATAAAAACATGAAATACTATACATATTTAACTTTATAAACTCTATATAAAACTAAACTCATACACGATTATTTTGCAGCGTCGGGCGCCGTGTATCGCGCTGTCAGGTATCGCCGGAAAATAACGCCTTTCGGCCAAAATTCTAGAGACATGAATTTTTCGAGATCCTCAGTTGGCACTCCCACCAGAAAAGAAGTAAACTTCAGAGTGTGACGAGACTCCATCCTCGCAACCCTGAAAGTCCTTCTCGTCTTGATCTGTATACAGTACTCCACAATGTCCTCGGATTTTGTAGAGTAATTAATACAGCCTGGATACATACAGCGGCGTCACTGGTACAGCGGGACGCAGCAAATGGTTCGCTCCGGTCGGTGCAGTGCCGCACTTCTTTAGGGTTGGCTTCCTTTTTTTCTTCTGCACCGTGATAAAGCCATCCTTGTCGACCTGCTTTTTCGGGCTGTCTTTATTGGTACAGCAAATGTAATCATCTCGTTCTGGTAGGGTTCTGAATGATAGGCTTTGTTAAAATGAGCCGATTGCCCAAAGCGATTACTCGAGACAAAATGTTGATTTACAATCAGGAATAATCCGAATTATAGTTTGAATGGGCGGAAATGTGTCAAAAGCTGCCTTTCTTTGTTATTTATTAGCAACTTGCCGAATTCAGGGTGGTAGTGATATTTATTAGTGTGGTAACTTGTTAGAAATATGTCAATTTTGGTGTGATTAAATGTATATAAACACGAAGGACATGCAACAACGTCAGAACTACTGTCGAGAGCTACAACATACCGCAGTTGTATTTGAGTATGGTATCAACACGCACCGACAATTAGTTGCCTTTGTTATCGACGCGTGTCGCTTGTGTCACGTGTGTAAAGGTAGATACAATTAGTCTCCCTTGTCATCGAGACGTGTCGCTCGTATAAAGGTGATAATTTTATAATTAATAGGATATTTTGATAATTTGGTACGATATTTTCAGGAGGACCATGTTCAATTGAGCAAACATGAAATACGTGTCAAAGCTGTCTGGGAATGAGCTCACAATCAAATAGAAAGTAGAAAATTCCGCCGAATAGGGCTTGAAGCAGAACCCGGGTTCAAAGGCAAATCTGATATATCTTATTCCTACAAAGGACAACCGTCAAAATGGTACCCTTCATAAATAATAACCAAACATGATCAGAATGACATTTGAAAATTGAGCAGTAACTAATATGGCGGGTTATTTCGCATTGCTGTTGGGAAAAAATATGGGGGATGTTTCGTAGGATAAAGGCGGCAGATTACGGAATACTTTTTTATATTTCTAGTGTCCATGCGTTCCGATAATCACATAGTAATATTGTACAGCCCGGTCAGATGAAAAATCCATTAATTTTAAGAACAGAGTCTGATCTTCTGTCAAAAATACGTCTACTCTACATTTTGACAAGTTTTAACATTTATGTGTCACCGAAATGAGACTGTTACTATATTTTAAACGTTTCTGTGTACGAGAATTTGCCCTCGGAAGGTTCAGCAACATTTATTGCGTAGTTTACGTTGTTAAGCAACAAATTTTTTCAACTTCTGAAGCAATGAACTAGCAATATGCTTCAAAATGAATACAATTGGTAGTGATGGTGTGTTACGCCATTAGGGTCACTACCATTAGGGGTACTATCATTTGAAAATATACAGTTGAATTATAGTAAAATACCTAACATGACAAGTGTGTAATCTTTATTGGTGCTACGGCCAGGATAAACGATTCTCCTATTTCGTCGAAAACCGATAAAGGGTTTGTGGAAGAAATTAGAATAATCACCCGTATGAAACAAAAAGTCGTCAAGACTTAGTCATTAAAGCTGCAAAATCACAAATGATTAAGCGATTTTCTTAAGTGATGTTCACAGTTTGTTTTTGCTCGCAAGTCACCATTAGATACCAACTTCACGATAAGACCTTGAGATGTTTTTTACAAATTAGTTCAAGAAAGAATGAACAAAAGTAAATTCCAGCTTACGATGCTTAGGGCCTAATTGTCTAACGTAAATAATAAAGTAAACTGTTAATAAAGAAATCTAAGCAATTTCGAAATTTAACCTTAAAAGTATGAAAGCAATAGACACGCTACAATACCGGCGACAAGAAGGAGGAATGGATATGAGGAGTGTCTAGAGAGGTGCCACGACGCCCTCAAGTTTCCCTTAACTTACGCAGGTCCTCGCAAGACAGTCCCTGGCCATAAAGTTCAGACAGTACTTTATGGCCAGAACTGAAGTAACGTATTTTATTTTCCCCTTTTTTTTTTTGTCTTCCACTTCCCAGCGCTTAAAGCACTTCACATCAATAGAAGTTTCGAGTAATTATGACAACGCTTTTTCGAAACATCCTCGGTAAACAATGTGCTTATTTTAAAAGGGTAAAATGAAAAATGTTGTCATCATTGGCTTGGAGTTAGTAATGCTCGATCGATCTGCCTCCTTTTTGTTTATAAATTATTAACTAGTGCTTGACCGCAATCCCCCCTGAAGGTAAGCAGTGATGCAATCATTGATGGTAAAGCGCGGTCTTCACAAGGCCGTTCCTGTTCAGGATAAGGTGGGAGGAAACTCTAAGACGTCACCAACTCACCACTGTGTGGATCGCCCTAAGGACACGGTGAAACGTACGGAAGAGGTCTTCCCGACTTGGGCGGGGCACCACCGTATCCACATGGCGTACGGAGCGAGTGTGAATGGTAGGCCATCATCTCCTTCTCCGAAATAGTAATACATGTAAAGGAAGAGACGGAGTGCGTGAGAGTGCGGCAATCCCTGGATGACGTAAAGAGACAACAGCCATATCCCTGTCACCGTAACAGGGATTGTTTGCTCGGCGCGGCGAAGGGAGACGCGTGGGTTTTAGTCAGTGAAAGTCTGACCCCTCCACCAAGAGCGATTGAAGTCACCCAAAAAAAAATGGCTTTTTACTATAGGTATATAGGCAGCCTCCCTCTTCTCCATTGGGCATTCTAGACAAGTGCCCAGGGCAACGACGACAGCCTAAAAAAATATTCTTTACAGTCGCCGTTCTATCATTAGCATTATTAATAAGTACCCACTGGGTCACTAGCAAAATTACTGCTTAAGTTTGTCCCCAAACTGTTGAAATTTTAGTAAGACTTATTATGTTTCTTTTATTAAAATTTACATAACATTGAAGTAAATTCAACTTACCAAGATAAAAAAGTGTTGAATAATTTTGCGGGTTTTGCATATTTACTCTAATCTACAAAGGAACGCCGTCACAGAATAAATAGTACGCTTCGTGGATGATCCTTGGGTGCCCAGAGCCTCCAATAGGTTATAGGCGGTGATGAATCCAGGGCGAGTTTAATTATTGTCTTACATTTGTAGTGTCCTCACTATCACCTCGGGGTCACCAGTGTAGTGTCTTCTTATATTAGTTAGGGTTGTGTACCATGGACTCTTCAATGAAACTCCGTAAACGCATAACTATTTATACTTATTTTAGACACATACAATCTGTACAGAGGTTATTGATCGACTGACTTATAAATCTACCTATCTGTAATTGAGCAACATGAGTCTTGTGATCTCATCATATTAAAAAAGGACACACATTTCTGATTCCAGATCGATATGCAAGCCAGAACATTTAAAAAGTATTTACAAAAGCTCACGAAGGAAGAAAAATATAAACGCAACACTCTGAAGTCGAAGTAGTTACAGCTGTCACGAACAGATTACTACTGTATTTGATATGTAAATATTTGTCCAGAGCCATATAGGTTACAGTGAGCTCTATGTGAGATTATCTTTTCGTACAAGTTATCCTTATAGTACTTTGAGAATAAGGTTCAAATCCACGAATGTTAGTAAGCCGCTCACATTACCCTGTAGCATAGCAACACAAGCACAAAGCAGTTAGAGAACCCCTTGCGAAAATTTCTATCCCGCGGGCATATCGGCATAGAAATGTATGCTATACATATGCTAATCCTGGTTCTAAATTATTGTTGTGGCAAATTTCATTCAAATCCATCCAACCGTTTGAGCATGAAGAAGTACAAACACGCCCATATTCACAAAGTTTGGCCTTTATAACATTAGTATCCACCCTTAGGTTGTTGACACCACTACGATCCGGAAGAAGCGTTTTGAGTCGTCTATAATATCGCTTACACGGAGGGACAGGAACAAAAGTGTCTTCAAGGCTAGAGTGAATAGGGTCTTAATAAACTAGCGCGTTTTATCATCATCGAAAAGATGCAGCTGAATAAAAAGGTGTTTCTTTTTTAATCTTTATAAACTAGTGCTTGACCGTAATCCCGCCTGATGGTAAGCAGTGATGCAATCGTTGATGGGAAAGCGCTCTAGTTTATTAAGCCTATTCACTTAAAAAACTTAGACAATAGGAAGAAAGACGGCAGTTGAGCGAGGTTATGCAATGTTAAACCTAGCAACACGACCAACGATGCTACGCCATCCAGAGGGATATTAATCTAGAGACCCTCCACGACCAAACTCCCGAAACAACAACATTTGGTGCATCGTTCCGGGCACACAACTGCTCAGACCCGTCCTCCGTACGGCTTCACCAGATATCATGCCGGAACACGACGAATTGCTTGACGACAATAGATTATCAGGTGGATGGTAATTTCTGCCGGCAGCCGATATTATGACCTACCACTAAGTCCGTTAAGGTCTTAAATAAATATCTGCAAATATTTATCTATTTGTATAAATATGTAGTGAATTTTTTGGGAGTTTTCCCTGATATTTCTAAGTAGGTAATGTAGAGATATTAGCTAGAGGGCAATGACCAAGTTACGTTACGTTATAATGTTTTCATTTTAGCGGGACAGTACCGCTAAAATGAAAACATTATAACGTAAACTTAATAAAAAGTTATTACCGTAGCTAACTAAAAAATATCTCATTATATTACTCCGGAGGACAGAATTGTAAGGAAAGAAAATGATAGTTCTATAATGAAATTTTAACAATTATGAACGTAAATTTAATTTGTGAAACTCCTGATTTTCTTCGCAAACTTGTGCAAAATTCCAAGAAATGACATTTTAATTAAGCAAATTGAAATTTAGAGAAAGTAATTCATTAATTAACCCGTTATTACTTTTACTTATTCACGTGTAAAAACAGCGAGAACAAAAGATGGAATAAACTATACAAATATTTTTTATTGTTTATAAATAAATGAAATTGTTTATTCTAGAAATACGATATTGAAATCACATTCAAAGGATGGATGCGACATTTCCAATTTGACTACCCTTTAGATGAAATGGCGGAATAAACGTGAGTAAAGCCGAAAATGTCACAGGTTTAAACGTAAGTGATTATGAATAATACATGGAAACAACTAGCAATGAGTACAGAAATCAGTAGTTTTACGATCGGCTTCAGACGTCAGCTGAGTACTAGCATTTTTTAATATTCTGACGCAACTGCCAATCTGACCTGAATATCATCATCATCATTTCAGCCGAAAGACGTCCACTTCTGGACATAGACCTCTCCCAAGGATCTCCACGACGACCGGTCCTGCGCCTCCCGTATCCAGCGGTTTCCTGCGACCTTCACCAGGTCGTCAGTCCACCTCGTCGGGGCGGGGGCCTACCGACGCTGCGTCTTCCGGGGCGTGTCTGACCTGAACTTACCAATGGTAATGAACGAAATCAAAGCATTTATTTCAAACCAATAATTTAAAAGTAGGTACATACTTTTGAATTGTCAAAGGTTCAATGTCGTCAGTGGAGGTCGGTCAGTCAGAAAGATGTAGCTAGTCGTAAGTCTCTCTGGAGAAGAACTCCACAGACACTATTTTAAAATCATAAAATTGTTACAAAAATTACTTGATTACATCATCATCATCATCATTAACCTTTTTTATCGTCCCACGGCTGGGCACAGGTCTCCTCTCATATAGAGAAGGATTGAGCGTGATTACCACGCTCTCTCAATGCAGGTTGGCGATTTCAGACTTAAAAGTCCAGGCTTCCACCTTGTAATCAGTCATTGATGTCCAAGATATATATTATATGTATAAATAAATAAATAAATAATATTATCATTCATGTTAAAATCCCTGTGACTACGATGCAGAAAGACAAAATCAATACAGAATTTAAGCCATGGCTGTTAAAAGATGACTAGTCCCTACCGACGGCGTCCGTTCACCAGCATGACGCATGGAACAACACCATTCAGTTCAGATATGTTGAAGGGGGGAACTTAATGATCCAACACACACCCCATTATCAGCGAGACTTTAGAGTGACCATGAAATACTCTCAACCGCCAGAGCACATTAGCACACAGTAAATGATGGCTTAATAGCAAATCTACTGTGAAAGATTTCATTAAACATTAAGATTTTAGAAGGAATGGTTTCCAACAAATAAAGAATTCAAAGCTAAAATTTCTCTCAAGTAATCTCCAGTTGATTGACAATACCTTCATTAGAATATTTTCCCGGATTTCTACGGCTTTTCTTTATATACTTAGATGTCAAGAAGGCATAATTGAAGTAAACGGACACCGCCCTTTAAAATGGCGATGCAGATAAAATGTCTCGACGAAGAGGAAGACGGGATGAAAATCTAGAGGAGAATTTAGTTACCAAAGCTATGTCACATTTTATGGTACACTAGCTGCGCGACACGGTTTCTCACACGTTTTTTTTTTATATGCCCCGCTCCTATTGGTCGCAGCGTGATATGCAGCCTTCCTGGATTGATGGGCTGTCCAACACAAAAAGAATTTTTCAAATCGGACCAGTAGCTCCTGAGATTAGCGCATACAAACAAACTCTTCAGCTTTATTTATATTGGTATAGAAGTGCTTTTAACATTTTTAAGTCTTAAAAAAACCGGCCAAGTGCGTCACACTCGCGCACGAAGGGTTCCGTACCATTAACTTTAAAAAATGCAAAAAAAATCACGTTTTTGTATGGGAGCCCCGCTTAAATATTTATTTTATTTTAATTAAGTATCTATTTTTTAATTTCATTATACATCGCACCTTTAGAATGAAAGAGACCTAACTCAAAAAAGCAAGTTTTTGGGAAATGAAGAATAAAGGTTCATAATGTAACAATATTTTTAGAAAAGGGAGATTATTCGGTTGCACTTTCATTAAATTCATACTATTTTAATTTTATATCCTACTTTACTTATCTACCAACACGCATATAATTTAAAAAAATAATTAAAACATTTAATAATATTTTTTTCTTAATTTATACAAAAACAGTAAATATTTAGGTCTTTGTTTGTCTGAAACCATTGTTTTTTAAAAGACCTTTTATTATTTAGGTCTCTCTAGTTCTGAATCTCTGTAATGAAGTCTGGTTTCATTCCCAAATAAGTCACTGTATTAATATTTTTTTAGATAGTTTTAAGGAAACTTTTATGTTCAGTACACGAAAAAATACATACTTAGGTAATAAAAAGTTTGACTATAAAAGTAAACCGACAAAAGACTTTACTGCTTACAAATTCTAAAACTGTATGTCGTAAAGAAAAGTAAACCTAAAAGAAAATTATACAAAAATGACTACCAAATGCTACTCAGTCTTCTTTGATAGTAACTGTAGTATTTCTAACAATGAAGTCACATTATTTAAAACTATTGAAATATAAAATTTAAAAAAAAAATGAGTTTATCAATTATCATGAATTTCGAAAAATTTAACAATTAAAGTATAGAGTTACACAAATCTGCATAATAACCAGGTATGTATTAAGTTTTTATAAACAAGATCGTGTAAGTCTTTCTTCTTATGTTCGCTTAGCTCTAGTCTTTGTAAATATTCTTTGGTTAGCCCTATATTTTCTGGTTTGACCATCTTATTCCGTTTATTTCTCATATTGATCATGGTGAACTCACTTTGAGTGTACGAGGTTTTACAGCAAAATGCGAACTTTTCTGCTTTAAAAAATTCCATGACCTTGACTATTGGTCCATTGGTCATTTTGGTTTTATGTTCATCTTCATTGTAATTATATCCCCATTTTTCTTGTAGAACCTTTAAATCGCTGAAAAACTCGTATATCAACTGTATCACATAAATAGTTTTACCATTTTAGGCGAGTTGTTAATTAAGTTAACATAGGTATTGGTAGAGGGTGTGCCCAGACATTTTATTTCTCTTAATATCCTTTTCAATAAGGCTTAAGAACATTATCCCCTTCATTCTGGGTATGCCCTTTAATTAGATATTCATGAGTAATTGTGTGAATAATTTCAAAAATAGATAACGAAGCAATGTATTTATTTTTATTTTATCCGTAACAATTATCCTGATTGAATGGTCCCTCCGAGTTGTTGTCGATGTATGTTCATCGGAGCCCATGTGGACTAATGTGATCCTCAGGGGTCTGTTCTCTGTGCAAATCTGTTCCTGCTGCATATTAACGATCTGCTGATGCGCGATATCTATGGGTATGCAGATGACACCAAAGTTGTGGAGAAGTACATGCCGGATGCTCGGGCTAGTGAGGAATCAATACCGTCCGAAAGAGCGGCTATGGTGGAGCATTCATGCCGCCAAAACAAAAGCATGTCTCACCGCCATAAGAAGCCCGTTCACCTTGGCTCCTACTTTTCGGAGTGTATCCTTAGAGTGAACTGATCCCCTTCAGCTTGTGGGAGTTGAATAAGAAAACATGGAGAGCTTTGTTGGTGTTCTGCTCATTTAAAAAGTGTAAATTATCTAAAATACATGACCCAATCTCGTTAGCCCTTCCTTTTTCCCTGAACTTCGTCCCAGAAATAACTATATACCTACGTTACGGTATATCCCCATTTGATTATCGTTATCTTCTTTATATTTTACGCTTTTGAACTGTTGTTCTTTTTTAACATTTTTACTATTGTAAAATTATGACAATTTAGTTTGGAATAATAAAAAAAGATTAGGTATATGTCTCCAGTGGGACACTGCATAAAAGCCTGCAAATCGTCCATGTTATCAACATCGACTGCGCAAATGTTAGTTTCATTTATATTCTGACAATTTAGACGTTTTTCTTCTCGACACAGAACCTTTTCTTTCTGATGATAATCATAATTATATTTTTTTAACTGCCACCTTGCGAATAAGAGTAGCAAGTTCATAATCCAAGCAGAAGTCGCACTTCTTCTATCTTTTTTGGTTGCATAAAACCTATATTAAATTCCGTTGTAAAGATTTCGTAATACAACCAATAGTCACATATTGGTTTTCCTTCTTCTTTCTGAGATTTATCGATATCTCTCCAGAGGTCCATAATCGTCTGTCCCTGGAAGTTGTTGCTCACAAATAATGAGACTCTATTCTTGTAGTAGTGGATCCGTGAGTTTTCTTCCAACATACTAGCTTACCTCTAAGTCTTTACTTACGAAACCTTCGGGTCAGTTTTCTTTTTAACGGTTCTAATTTGACGGTCACATATCCCTTGCATATTAATAAAGAACGTCTTACAAATACAGAAATTGCTATATGGTTTAGCGGCGTTAGTATATTTGCAGCTAGGCTTAATTATGTAAAGTCTATGCAGATCGATGTTGCAAAGAGAGTGTGTTTCAAATAATTAATTTCTATCGGAACCAGCTACATTCTGAGAACATTGGTAGAAATGTAGACACATTTACATGCATCTTTAACTATACGGACCTGTGCTTTCTTTTTGGTCATCATAGAAACGTCGGCTTTCCAGGATTTCTTAAAATTTTCATTTAGATTCCATTTTGATGGATTTCGAGTGCGCTTTCTTCAGATCTTCTGGGAACTTCCACGACAGAATTAGGCGAACAGGTGTTATTAGATGCTGCGGTGTTGGACGAAGGTGAAGAACTGGAGCTAAAGCTTGATAAAGAAGTAGTATTTCTAAGATTGGACCTAGACCTATCTACAGTATAGGTTGGGTCTGAGTCACTTATATCCACTTGGCTTTCATCTGAGTTAATAGGTGACTGGTGGTAACTGTTTTTTACTACAGATGTAGTTCTGCTTGCATTATGACCGGTTAAATTAGATGCTGATGCCCATCTATGAAATGGTCATTCGCTTTACCTAAACCAGAACTGCTGCTGGAACTGGAAGAGGATGTTGATGGTGATCTACTAGAATTATTAGATGAGCTACTGGATTTTTTTTCCTCTTATTCAAATATAATATGACACATTTAACAAGACAACAAAACGATTTGGTATGTAGGTAGACCCATGTCTAAAATAGTCTGTGAAAATATAATCATATTTATTACAAGAGGAGCATAATCATAAATCAGCTTTTATCATAAACACTAGTTTCGTAATGACATAGACCAAATGATGTTTGGGTCTTTAATTCGTATTTTTTTTAATCAAAGAGTGACTCAATGACAAATAAGTCATTGCTGTTTAGAGACAATTTGTTATGAAATAGACTCAATAACAAATAGGTCTCTACTTTACCAAAAATAGTTACATCCACATACCTTAATTTTTAGTCTTGTAGCGTTCTAATCAGGTCTAGGTCTCCACAGTAATAAAAAAGTAACGACCTGAGCATGACACTCGCGGCACATTACTGCTTGTGACTCTCTCGAATTGAACAGGAGCGGAGGAAGAGGACAGAGTGAAAGAGACCGAAGTATAAGTTTGTGCCTTTCTACGCCATATTACGTCTCTGTTTTATTAACAGCCGATGAAGATGGCCATGCAAGCTAATTTTATGAGTCAACACTGAAATCTATAAATTTCGAAATAGGTCTCTATTGTCCTAAAGGTGCGATATATCCAAATATTCTGAGAGTATTTCAAACGTCTATCTAATTCCGTAATTAATATGGAGCAAAAAACGGTTAAAAAATCACGTTTGTTGTATGTGAGCCCGTCTTGAATATTTTTTATCTTTTGTATTTGTTGTTATAGCGGCAACAGAAATACAAAATCTCTGAAAATATCAATTTTCTAGCTACTACGGTTCATGAGATACAGCCTGGTGACAGACGGACAGCGACGTCTCACGAATAGCGATTCTCAATTCCGATGTTTAAGTATTTTTATAAACAATAGTTATAATTTGTAACACGGGGTGGGATTATTGGAGAAGTGCATTATGAAATTCTCAGTTACAGCCCGATTTCTAGAGTCTTGTGTCGATTTGTGTCTGTTAATAGGGAACGAGCTTATTAGCATCAGTAATAAGATCACTCCCTATTACATACCTACTAAAAAAAAACCAATTCTTTTTTTGTTCTACAACTATATCACTGACATTTGAAACCTTAATGATTGACTCTAGACAGTTCACTCTAACTTACTTTTTTTTTTAAATTAAATTATAAACTAGCGCTTGACCGCAATCCCGCTTGATGGTAAGCAGTGACGCAGTCGTTAATGGTAAAACGCACTAGTTTACCAAGAGCCTATTCACTCTAGCCTTGAAGACACTCAAATTGTAGTCCGACGGAAACACCGCCGCTGGCAAACTGTTCCAGTCCCTCGATGTACGCGGTATAAAGGAGGAGGCGAAACGTTTCGTCTGGATCGTAGTTGTGTTAACAACGTAAGAGTGGAAACTCGCCGTGCGACGTGTCGTCCGATGGTGGAACGGAGATGGGGGAATTAAATCATGCAATTCCCTCGCACACTCCCCAAAATGCATCCTATAGAAGACCGAAAGGCTGGCAACTCTACGCCTATGCTCTAGGCTTTGGAGACCGTCTCGAGTTAAGTCATTCCCAGAGGTGAGGGAGGCCGTCCGGCGGGAGGCGAGGGTTGCACTTGTCCAGCATTGGACGCAGGACCTCGCCTCCGCAGTCTTCGGCCGCCGCACCCTCGACGCCATCGGGCCGGTCCTGGAGGACTGGCTCGACAGGCGTCGCGGGTTCCTCTCCTTCCGTCTGGTGCAGGTACTCTCCGGTCACGGCTGCTTCGGCAGGTACCTGCACCGGATAGGACGAGAGGAGACACCGTCGTGCCACGGTTGTGGCGCGGCGGAGGACACGGCGGAACCCGCGGAACACACCCTCGCGGTGTGCCCGTCGTGGGCCGTGCCGCGCCGCGATCTTGTCACGGCGGTTGGAGGGGACCTCTCGCTGCCCGCCATCGTCAAAGCGATGGTGGGGAGCGAGGAGGCCTGGGCGGCGATGGCTTCCTTCTGCGAGGTCGTGATGTCGCAGAAGGAGGCCGTGGAGCGCGAGCGGGAGGAGGATCCCCTCGCTCCGGCGCTCCGCAGGCGGCGTAGGGGCAGGAGAAGGCGGGATTTCGCCCGCTTTCTCCCCCCTTGAGGTGAACGGCGGGCGTGAGGCACGAGAAGGTGCTGACGCCCGCCTTACATCGCTCACCACGCGGGAGCCACGGCACCTCCCAATTGCAATTGAGGGCCCGCCTTGCTAGGCGGGTTTCACCGGCGGGGGAGAGGTAGCTCAGGCTGCGCTAGTTTCCCACTCCCCCGCCACTATGGCGATGCCGGAGTGCCGCTGTGCGTTTAGTGGGTATTCCCGGCTTAGGTCGGGGTACGGTGCGTAAAGGCATTCACACAGCGTCAAAAAAAAAAAAGGTCACCAATCAGCCTCTTCGCCCGCCTCTCCACTGAATCCAAAGTGGCCAGGTGACACTTAGCAGCACCAGCCCAAATGTGGCTGCAGTACTCCACACACGAACGGACCTGTGCTTTGTACAACATTAGAAGCTGCCCTGGTGTGAAGTACCGCCGGACCTTTGCGATAACGCCAAGTTTCTTGGCAGCCACCTTGGCCTTGGACTCAATGAACCGCCCAAAGTTTAGGTTCGAGGAAATCTCAACTCCCAAAAGCTGAAGGCGGTCTTTACACTCCAAGGATACATTTCGAAAAGTAGGAGCCAAGGTGAACGGGCTCCATTTGGCGATGGAAAATCCTCAATGGATGTCCGCCACCCTGGGGTGGGCGACGGGGTCTGTCAGACTTCTACTGACTAAAAACCACCCCGGTGTCTCTTCTATCATGAGCACGCGTGGGGCCGCGGGAGTCTAAATTCTTCCACGGCCCCCACACTCGCTCTAACTTACTTCACCTAACTTTTCTTCGAGGGTTTTTTACAGATTCGATTGAAATATAAGTTCACCTCCCCACCCTATCAGAGATCATAGGCGTGATATGATATTAATTTATAACTTCATTTCCAGAACTGAAACAACTTAACGTATTTTATTTTCCACGTTTTTTTTTTATTTTCCACGTGCCAGAGCTTAAAGCACTTCACATCAATTGAAGTTGCGAGTAATTATGACAAGGCTTTTGCGAAACATCCTCGTCAAATATGTGCTTATTTTAAAAGGGTAAAATGAAAAATGTTGTCATCATAGGCTTGGAGTTAAGTAATGCTCGATCGATCTGCCTCCTTTTTTTATAAATTACTAGCTTTCTGCCCGCGGCTTCGCCCGCATGGAGTTCGGTTATATCGCGCTTTTTAGTTTTCCTTCGGGAATATCAAATTTTCCCGGGATAAAAGGTAGCCTATGTTCTTTCTCAGGGTCTAAAGATTGTCTGAGCCAAATTTCATCAAAATCGGTTGAGAGGTTTAGCGGGAAAGCGTAACAGACAGACAGACAGAGTTACTTTCGCATTTATAATATTAGTATGGATTAACTACTTAGTGATTGACCGCAATCCCGGCAGATGGTAAGCAGTGATACAATCGTTGATGGTAAAGTGCGCTAGTTTACTTCTTATTCACTCTAGCCCTGAAGACTGCCACTGATATATGGTTCCAGTCCCTCGATGTACGCGGTATAAAAGAAAAGAGGCAAAAAGCTTCGCTTACAACTATACTTGAGCCAAATTCGATATAGAATAGAGGTAAACAAAGCGTTGTTAGGCAACAAGTTGTTTACACCTAAAAGAAAGATGTTAAACAACCTTTTCTAGAGAGATGATTTTCATACAAGTAATAATCCTACTTCCCACTAATGTAAAAAGTTTATTTATATTTTGATGTTTATGATTTGTAAAGAACGCTTATCGTAATATGATATAAATAAGCTAATATCCTAATACGTTAAATTTTTGATAAGTATACAGTCTTCAATAAAACAATTATGTGTTATGCGGTTGATTTGAAAAGTAGGTACAAGGTGCAAAATTGTATTAAAAAAATAAATTCCCCAAAATGTGTTTTATGTCTGGACTTTATCCATGTTTCTTTTTTTGTTTTTGTATGGCTATCACGTTAAATTAATGTTGACCATTAAAAAGAATGGTTTTACGAAATACCATTTTAATATGCATGTTGTTTGAGGGATTCTAATAAACTATAAAAATATATATATTAATTATTAATAAATAGCAAGTATTTAAAAGGCAATAATCATGTAAATAATAGAAGATTTGTAAAACGTGAATTGTGATAACCCTAAATTGGTTTGTTTACCTGTATTCTTAAACGAATCGACTCGGTGGTAGGCCATAACATCGGCTGCCGGCAGAAGTTACCACAGAACAGATAAAGTCTTGCCACCAAGTGATTCGTCGTGTTCCGGCATGATGTCTGGTGAAGTCGTATGGAGGATGGGTCTGAGATGTTGTGTTGCGATGTGTGCCGGGTCGGGAGTTTGGTCGCGGAGGGTCTCCAGATCAATCTCCCTCTCACGGGGTTTAACATTGTATCACCTCGCTCAACTACCGTCTTCCTTCCTATTCATTAATTTTTTTCAGTGAATTAATAGACTAGCGCGCTTTACCATCAACGATTGTATCACCGCAATCCTCCGATGGTATCAGGCGGAAGGATTGCGGCAAGCACTAGTTGATAATTATTTAAAAAAAAATGGCACAAGTATAAGTGTTTTAGGGTCGGCTTTTAATCTAACAGAATGCAGCTGAATAGTGTCTAAAAATATTTTTAGACACTATACTTAACTTTTTAATTTGATATTTTTGAAAAGCATGTTTTTATTTAGTTTTTTAAACTATATTTATTTTCAACCTTTTAGTTCGATATACTTAAAAAAAAAACGAATGAACGAACGTATTGAAAACGGTGGGACATTTTACAGTAATGAGCCGCTCACTCGTAGTCCACAGAGTTAGGTGCGTATTCCAGTAGGAAACTCAAGAGATCAAAGCTTGCAAGCAAAGGCTTAAACAGAGGTTTAAGCAGAGGCTTAAACATTACTTAAAACTAGTTTCAACCAATGAAATGGCTTGAAACGAGACTTAAGTAGAGCTTGAGTTTTGAGTGACGTTCTGTAATACGGACGGACCTTAGAGACGGACAAACAAACAAACCAAACAAGCAAGCAAGCAAACATACAAGTGAAGCTAATAAAAAGCATGTAAAAAAGGGGCAACAGCACACAAAACCGATAAGATTCTCGGTGGTAGGCCATTACATCGGCTGCCGGCAGAAGTTACCACCCACCAGACAAAGTCTTGCCGCCAAGCGATTCGACGTGTTCCGGCATGATGTCTAGTGAAGCCGTACGGAGGACGGGTCTGAGCAGTTGTGTTGCGATGTGTGCCGGGTACGATGCGCCAAATGTTGTTGTCTCGGGAATTTGGTCGTGGAGAGTCTCCAGATCAATCTCCCTCTAGCGCAGCATCGTTTGGTCGTGTTGGTCTTGGGTTTAACATTGCATCACCTCGCTTAACTGCCGTCATCCTTCCTATTCCTAAGTATTTTAAGTGAATAGGCTTAATAAACTAGTACGCTTTACACTCAACGATTGCATCACTGCTTACCATCAGGCGGGATTGCAGTCAAGCACTAGTTTATAATTAAATATCATAAAACGTGCCAACGGTAAATCAGCTCAAATCGACTAATAAACCTATCGTAGGCGTCAAAATACAGCAACAATATTATACGTTCCCGCATCAAAATCAATAACCTTTGGAATTTTTCGTAGGCGGACCAAAATGTCGCATTATAATTTTAACATAGTACCAAAGTTCTGAAACCTGATACAAGATCTAAAAGCTTTCAAGACATAACCTATGAACGTTAACATATCTACAAAAATATTCATAAAAAAAACATTGCCGTTTTTTAATAACTATAAACTAGTGCTTGATCGCAATCAAGCCTGATGGTTATCAGTGATGCAATCGTTGATGGTAAAGCGCGCTAGTTTATTAAGCCTATTCGCTCAAAACTGAGTGAATAGGAAGGAAGACGGCAGTTGAGCGAGATGATGCAATGTGAAACCCAATAACACGACCAACGATGTTGCGCTAGAGGGAGATTGATCTGGAGACCTCCGCGACCAACCTCCCGACACAACGTTTGGCGCATCGTACCCAGCACACATCGCAACACAACTGCTAACACCCGTCCTCCGTACGCCCTCACCAGACATCGGAACACGACGAATCGCTTGGCGACAAGACTTTGTCTGGTGGGTGGTAACTTCTGCCGGCAGCCCATGTTATGGCCTACCATCGAGAAATAATAAATAAATAAACAATAACAAGTTTCAAAAGCACTCTATAGAAGCCAAGGGAATATAATAATGAAATTACTGACACGTGAACAAATAATAAATAAACGCCAGTGAAGTGGAAGAGCAGTGTTTACCTAAAGTGACGTAAACGACACGATCAGACAGAATTTTCAATACTTTAAGAACGTTCTCAGTCGCCTGATCTATCAAAAATACCTCAAATAAATTTTAACCACCTAAATTTTATTAAGGTTTTTGACAATAATAGTCGAAGTTGAAATCGCGACTACATTTTTAACCTTTGTGGATAATAACGGGATTTGGCTTTGTGGGAGTTGTGTCAGAAGACCTTATACCAAGGCAACTCACCGAGTTCGTAGATCAGACTTCGTAGAGGAACCAGACAGACGCTTTGCTTTGTATAAATGATTTGATCCACTACTACAATAAACCACTGCTTCTAGAGACATCGTGAGAAAACAGGCATGCTCTAGAACTAAAATTTCAAATATTTATTTATGACAAACCATCAAGCCGCACAGAGCCTGAGATGATACCTGTGCCCCAGGAAGAGGAACATTATAGGCGTATTATTCTTTATCCCTATCAATTTGTGATAGACATATCTTCATCCATGCAACTCATTAGCAACTATCTCAGTATGACTACCCTGTGTCCTCCCTTTTTAGCTACATCATCTGTTATTAGGTACCCATTCTAGTCGCCACTGAGAAATCCGGTAGGACTAGGTGGCACTGTCTTAGCGGGATAGCAATTTAAACACGTCAGTTCCTAATTACTTGTATTCGAAACAAAAGACAAACTTACTCCCTACAAAAATCTAAAGAGAAAATATAAATCTAAAACTACCTTCAATACATACATCAAACAATTAAGTTTCCACCGTTTAACAAAAGATGTCCTCACTAAGAGGTTTCGTTGAAATTGTCAGATATTAAATGCGTTATCGTAAGTTTGGACATCTGGTAATAACATACACTTAGAGTATTAGTGACTCTATATCAGTATCACATATTTATTTTTATGCAAAAATATCAAGTGTTGTGGGGGAAACTTTGTTACTTCTTTAATTTCAAGAAATCTGCAGTTGAGGACCATCGATTGCTTGTAGAAGCTTATGGTGAATCTGCTTTAAGAGAGATAAGTTTTCGTGAGTGGTTTCAAAAGTTTAGAAACTGTGAAGACAAAGAACGTTGTGTAAGACCGGAATCGTACAAAGACACGGAATTGGAAGCATTATTGGAGGAAGATAGAAGGAAGAGGAAAAACGCGCCCATTACTGCTCCAGATATGACAAAATTGTTCTACATGATAATGTTCGTCCGCATGTTCAAAAAACGGAGGTAACTTATTTGTACACCTATTACATACCTACTCCATTCATCGTGCCTATAGTATTCCTCTACCTTTATTATTAAGCCATATTCATATTTATACTTTTCTCACGAAACGCACTTCGTTCCTAATGAAAATTCAGTTATTTGCCATGCGTGGGCACGTTCGGCAGTGTGTGAGTCGATACCTCCATCATCCCTACGATGCTTGGAGGAAAAACGTGAGAATTTCCACGAGAAACAAAAAAAAATTCTACGGATCAATAGAGAAGTTTGTTGATGGAAAAATAATTCTCGTCGCGATTCCTCGGTTTGTATGGATCACTAATTTTTAGTTAACCACTATGATAGCTTAGAGAGAGGCACATTTTTCTTACGCTAGGTAAGTCGTACCGTAAATAAACCGTGTCCTGTACAAAGGCTCTATCGCCACTATATTTACGTGATGCTGGTAAGAATTTATATTCTAAAATTAACGTGTATGCTGCGTGTGACATAAATAACAGACAAAGGTTCCCTGTAGACCTAAGATAAGTAATGAGGGTTCTAATTCTTGGCATATACTGTTCTGAACTAAATTTAATTCTAAATAACTATGTCGGTATGTTTAAACGTTGTTGTTTGTGCTTGTAGCAAGTCATAAGTAACCATAACGTATGCTTAATATGATCTAATAGGGATCCATTAACTCGCACTGGGCTGAGCGGTGGAAGAAAACATCGTGACGAAATCGGCATGTCCTAGGACCAAAATTTCCAAGATACATATGACATCTACCAAAACGCAATGGGCTCCCGTGATTATGCTTAGGAATTAACAACTCTTATATATTAGGTATTAGCAACAAATGTAACAATGTAAACTTTGATAAATTGATTAATTGAATAATTTATTAATTGATGAACCGGACGCTTCCTTAATGTTGCCACTATGTATAAGGTAAACCATTGTTGAGAATGATATTCTCGTAGTTTTTATATCCTGTTTTTGTATTTTATATTCCTGTTTGTGTTTGTTTAAACTGTTCTCTCACTACGTAAATTTAGATTTTTATTTTTTGTTATTATTATTACATTTTATTTATTTTTTTGTACCGATTCAGTTGTGATTGTCTGTTGCACCGGGTGAAGTCTTTACGTCGGCACCGGCTGTCGCTGAAAACCAGCGCTGGCAGCATAATGCTGAGCGATAGCCGTTTTGCGTGGACGTGACGCATGTCAACTCTAACAAATCACTCAATTGTTTTTGTGCACTTTATGTCATGTTTACCGCAAATAAACGTATTTTCTTTCTTTCTTTCTTTCTATATTATATTATAATAAAGTCGTTTTTTGTCCAGTCTATTCTTTTTTCACCATCATTTAAAAAAATATTCTGAATGATCTGTGCGTATTTGAAATTGATCTTAAAGCATATAATAATAAAATCTCAATGTTTAGTAAGTCGTAAAAACCGTGGGAAGAAGAAGTAAGTTGCTACTACGTTGATAAATAAATCTTCAAAGTGAATTCACAAAATTACTCTTTAGAAATCGAAATTAATAATTAATAAATATGAAACTTAGTATAGGAGAAAGTTAGTTAAGTGCGCTCAATAATTTGGAAAATTAATGATAAAGCTTAACGAAAGGTTCCACGAAAACAATAATCAAATTACCGTAACAAACTTTCTATTGAACAATACGAAAACTGTAATCGTTTCTAAGAAACTAACTCTAAACAATTTCCAGTTACCTAATGGAAAGTAATCAATATATTCACAATGACACAACAATTACAATTGACTAGCTAAAACTCATCAACATTCCAGCGTTAATCCCAGTCGCATCCGAAGCCTTTTCAGCTTTGGAGTCTGGGGTTCGCTTTACCAGTCCAACTGCTGATATGGCTAAACTTCGACATTTTCCATGAAGCGACTGCCGTCTGACCTCCATAACCCGAAGGCGACATCGAAGCATTGAAGTTAGACCAATTGACTTTTGAGGGCTTCAATAACCCGTAACGATTGCCACTAGATGTTCGTAGGGCAACTGGGACCAACGGCTTAACGTGCTTTCCGAGGCACGACCAGACCAGTACAAATATTCATATTCATGCATACAAATACTTGCACTGTGCGGGGATCGAACCCGCGCCACCTTGCGTAGTGGCCGCGTCCGCTACCGCTACGCCACGGAGGCTGTTAAATTGACTAGCTAAAACTAATACTTATAATAACAGTAAACTAATTATAATAAAAGTAAATAATAAAAAAATACTAAGACAGTGTAGGCGTAAATAAGATTTGCAAAGTTCTTTAACTTATAATTAACTACACAATCGAAAGGATTACGCAATTTTAGTGCATATTTACTTTTGGCTTTGTCTCAAATGAGACTGGGCATCAGCTGCATGCAAGATGATTGCTGGGCAAAATGGGAGTTTGAAAGTTGATGCCCACTGATGTCGATGTAGAAATCAGTTAAAATCACAACATTTTGATTTTCGATAAAAATCAAACGCAAACATAGCGTGGGACGCCCTTGGGCGAGATGGAGCGACGACATCAAAAAGGTGGCTGGTAGTGGCTGGCGGAGAACTGCTCAGGATCGAGCTTGTTGGCGTGGCATGAAGGAGGCCTATGTCCAGCAGTGGACGGGTAGGGGCTGATGATGATGATGAACACGAGAACTTAAGAGGGGACTCCAGCGGCACTTTAAATGGGAGTTTGAAAGTTGATGCCCACTGATGTCGATGTAGAAATAATGTCATTAAAATTAAAAGGATGTCATCAAAAAAAATATCATGTCAGGTGAAATAAAATTACAAAGAAAATAGAAAAAAAAATAAAAAAAAAAGGTACAGTAAAATTAAAAATGAAAAAGTCAGGATCACAACTTCTCATCGTTTATGTATTCGTCAATGGAATAGTAACATTTATTAATTAATAAATTCGACAATCTCTTTTTAAAAAGCGGAAGTGTCTCATTTTTTATTTCACTGGGTATTTTATTATAAATTGTCGGGCCCATACATACAACACTTTTTTTTAATAGGGCAGTATTATGAGTACCAAGACGTAACATATTTTGATACTGTTGTCTTATAGGTCCCGGTCCTCTTTTGCTTTCTGACATTTTGTTAAAAAGATGCAAATTTATCTTTACAAAAACGGCAATTTCAAAAATGTATAGGGCTGGAAATGTTAGCACTTTTAATGATCCAAAAAAAGGAACACAGCTATCCGTTACTTTCAGATTGCACATTGCCCTTACACAGCGTTTTTGGGCCTTGAATACCTGTTCCCTGACGCTATTATTCCCCCAGAAAATGATACCAAATCTCAAAACCGAAGCGACTAAATCATGATATGCAACCAGTCTTGCGGCCATATTCACCTTCTTGGATAAGTTAAAGAGCACATATGCAGCTGCACTTAACTTTTTTGTTACTTCCTCCACATGAGGCTTCCAGGTTAACTGACTGTCTATCATTATTCCTAGAAACCTTGCGACTGGTACTTGGTTCACTTTATGCCCATCATAATGTAAATTTAACGCTTGCGGTGGTATACGTTGGTAAAAATGCATAACATTAGTCTTGGGCACATTAATAATTAAATTGTTATGGTCAAGCCAGTGTATAATGTCAATTAGTGTATTATTTATGTCCTGTTCATATGTTTTTACGTCAATACATTTAATCAAGGCCGTGCTATCGTCAGCAAATAAGATCATGGGATGGTTAATGCAACGGGGCAAGTCATTTATATACAGCAGAAACAACAAAGGGCCTAGCACGCTACCCTGTGGAACGCCATACCTGATGATTCTGCCCTCAGATAAATATTTCTTTTCACGCTTAGTTTTTAAACATATTCTAGTTATTTCTGTATATTGCTTACGGTTTCGAAGATATGATTTTATAAGCTGTAATATGTTTCCTCTGATACCTATATTGCTTAACTTATTAATGAGAGTTTCATGATCAACACAATCGAAGGCCCTTGTCATGTCAGTCAAAATTGCGCAGACTGGTACTTTTTTATCGACATTACTAATGATAATATTAATTAGGTCATAAATAGCTCTGTTTATACCCCTATTTTTTCTAAAACCCTTTTGTTCTTCGTTCAGGATGTGATGTTTTGTTAAGAACTTGTCAATTGAGCGGTAAATAATTTTTTCTATGACTTTTGAAAAAATTGGTATCAAAGCAATTGGTCTATAGTTACCTAGATTTTCTTTATCGCTTTTTTTTATAAATTGGCTTAACTATTACAGTTTTTAATCTGTCTGGAAATACTCCAGAGCAAATGCATAAATTCAATATATGACTTAAATGTGAGGCTATGTCATATGCTACGTACTTCACTACAGCCGTCGATATGCCATCATATCCTGTGCTATTTGTATTTTTTAAGGATTTTATCGCCATTACGACATCCTGGGCTAAAGTTGGTTGCATAAACATTGACTTTGGGTTATTTAAGAGTGTGGTGGTATTCGGTGTTGAATTTACTGTCATATTATTTTGAGTCTGGTCAATAAAAAAACTATTAAAAGCATTTGCAATTTCCATCGGATCAGTAATAATGTCATTTTGCATTTTAATCTTAGTTATAGTGTCGGGAATTCGTACTTTATTATTTATTACCTGCCAGGATGCCTTAGATTTATTGTTTGCGGTGTTAATGTAATAATTATTTTGTACTCTTTGCGTCAATCGGATTATTTTACGAAATCTGTGCGAATAATTCTTGAAATTATTTATATTAAATTTAGATGGCTCGCGCCTTTGTTTCCACAATAAATGTCTTTGCCTTCTACTACACACTCTTATACCGTGTGATACCCATTTAACATTTTTATGTAATTTAACAGTCAATAATTTGTAAGGAAAGCAAAGATCATACAGTAGAAGAAAGTTTTCCAAAAAATAATCATATGCCTCATTAGGATCTTCAGTCTCGTAGATTTCAGAGAATGAAAGGCATTTTAGGTATTTTCTGAATCTATTTAAATTTTCGCTAGATAGGTCACGTTTTTTAATACGCCAAGAGTTTATTGCACAAGATTTGGCAACCTTTACTTCTAATACCTGAGCAGTATGGTCTGATAACGCAAAGTCCAAGACTTGTGACTTACACTTTAACTGACAACTACGGGCAAAATTGTCTAGACAGGTATTGCTGGATAGCCTGGTGGGTTGTCGCAATTCCAACTTAAGATTGTAGCCCAAAAGAAAGCATTCAAAGTCCAAAGTTACGCTATTACGCTTTAACGTATCTATGTTGAAGTCCCCACACATAACAATTTTTTTATCTTGTTTGATACTTAACACATTCATGATAATGCCCAGTTTTTCATAAAAATACATTTATATTGTTGGACCTCGGTGGCCTATAAACACACATAACAATTAAATTCTGGTTAGTCAATTCTATACCACAGCATTCGATGACGTTAGGTATAGAATGCCGTGATATACCTAAGAGCTCTTTGTGCTCAAGATAGTTTTTACTAAGGATACACGCTCCTCCTCGCTTCTGGCATTGCCTTGTGTATATTGCAGCTAGCTTGTAAGTGAAATGTTTACCATTGGGCTTTGTTGATGGACATAGCAAATGATGAACGGACAGGATATTGTAATCGTTTGAACTCAAATGGCATATCAGTTGGGATCATAGGGATACGCGGTATCAAACAAACTTCTCCTTTTGATTTACCAGTTAAAATCTAAGCTTCAATGAAACTTGACAATAAGTTTCTCACTGCCAATCTGGTACCATTACACAGTTGTGGTGGATTATAAAATTACAAAGAAGGTGGCATTGATTTTTATATCACCGTTCATTGAATTCATTTGTTACAAAAAATGTGATAAATGAAGAAGCGCTCTACCGATTTAGTTCCAACTTCACATAAACCATCTACTAATAATTAGTCACAACAAAGCCAAAACATTTGGTTTGTAGAGGTGAGTCCGTTCTTGAGTTATAAAATTACAAAGAAAGTGGCATTGATTTTTATATATATAGATTCGATGCTAACGAAGATAAGAAGTTACTAAAATAAAATACACTTTCACTGCGCAACCCGTTGAAGGACGTCAGACGACCCTTGTCAAAAAAACAAACACGCATCCTTTGTGGAAAAAGGAAGCCTCTAGAATGTTCTAGAAGTTTTGAATCGCTCTCATTGGCCAGGCGGGAACGGGAGGCGTTTCCGGCAAAAGCGGTTACAAAATAGGGTCGCGTAGTAACATTTATTTTTAGTGACTTTAATATTAATACTTTGGGAAATAATGCAAATATTAGTAGATTATTAAGTCAAAGAGGCCAGTTATTCAATCTGTCAAAATGTCAGTGTAAGAGAATATTCCAAAGGATACTTGTAGAAATACTTATTTAAATTAATTCCAGGTGATGGTTTGACTGAAGGCGGAAATTCAGTGACATCAATTTGATGACATTCAGTCTAACAAAGATAGAAGACATTACATATAGAACATTTCTACGTAAGATACCTTAGAGACGGGCACTCGTACATTGTTTGTAACAACACTTGTTTGTCGGGTACAAAACTTATATAAAATATTCTTTTGGTCCAAAGAACAACCTCGACCCTATTGGACAATGTCCATTTGCAAATAATACACTGGTCATCACAAAAATCGGCCCACCCTATTTTTTGACTATTGCTCTTTACAATTTCAAAGATAAAGGTTTAGAACTATCTTTTGTTTATGTCTAGGGTCGTATAAGATCTTTGACATTTGATTCCGATAAATGTTTACGAATATGAGGCTACTTAATAAACTTTTTAAAAATAAACACTGCCCAGTGCCGGTTTCATGAATACGGTAGTATTCACTTTAGCTCTGTTTAATTCGCAACCTGGAATTTTAATTTTTATTATGATTATTGACGATTGTTACTTTATTGATTATCATTGTAATCCGGATTAAATTAACCTAAAATAATGGATACTACTGAAGCTGAAGCCGTTCAAGTTGTGGCTTTGCTGCGAGCGAGTTTCAGTCAACGTGTTGTCGCTCGTCGACTACATCTCAGTCGATCTGCTGTTCGGAGAGTTTACCAGAGGTTTCAAGAGACTAGGCAGTACCGTAGGAGAACAGGTTCTGGAAGACAAAGGGTCACCACTCAAAGAGATGATCGCTTTATTGTGACATCGGCTCTAAGAAATCGGCACCTTTCTGGTGTAGATCTCCAGAGGCGGCTGCGTGACGTGCGGGGTGTGGCTATAAGTGACAGCACGGTGAGAATAAGACTTCGTGAACAGAACTTAAGACCTCACAAGCCAGCAACGGAACCTCAGCTGACTGCAGCTCATCGCCAAGCCAGACTACAATTTGCGAGGGAACATCTTGAATGGACTATAGACCAGTGGGCTTCAGTTTTATTCTGAGATGAGAGCAGAATGACTTTATAGGGCTCTGGTGGGCGCTGTTATGTCATGAGAAGAACAGGAGAACGTTACGCTCAGTGCTGTATTAGAGAAACTGTCAGTTAAGGTGGAGGCTCTGTTGTTTTGGGGCGAGATATCTTTGACAGCAGGTACAGAGTTGGTGTTTCTCAATAGGGGTTCTTTAACTGCTCCACGTTACATATCGGACATCCTAGAAGATCATGTGTTGCCGTATGCGGGTTACATCAGAGAAAATTTCCATTTAATCCATGATAATGTAAGGCCACACGTAGCGCGTATTGTTACACAGTACATGGAAGAGGTTGGCATTCGTGTTATGGAGTGGCCAGCAAGAAATCCGGATTTAAATCCTATAGAGCACATATGGGACACGCTAAAACAGAAGGTTAGAGCTCGAGAACCCGCCCCTACAACCTTGAAAGCTTTGGATACTGCCATTAGAGAAGAATGAAACCGAATTCCTCTAGGAAGCATCACCATTTTAATAAGGTCAACGAAACGGCGAATGCAGGCAGTGATTAGAGCAAGAGGGGGAAATACCAAATATTGACGTGAAAGTTTTGTTTCAAATAACATGTAAGACTAAAAAGTTACAGAGTGTTCAACTTGAAGCTAAAAATATGGTTAAAATAGCGATTTTATGTTTTTTGTATAATTGTAAAAAAAATACAATTGAGATAAACAATTTATTTACTAATTCGTAAAAAACTGACGTTATTTAGCATATAAATCAATAATTATACAATTTGTTTCATTCAAAATAAGAAATCATGAGTTTTCGTGTAAAATATAGGTGGGCCGATTTTTGTGATGACCAGTGTATTTCGACGATAATTTTTGCACCCTTTATAAACACTCGTCTCGGTGTCGTCCCGTGGCCTGTAAACGAGCTCCAAACATGACTGTGTTATGTTTAACAGTTTTCCTGTCTACTGGTCCGGATAAACACGTCAAATAATAGTAGTAATTTTTCCAACTGAACTCACATAGGTTGTCAGAACTATGTTATGAAATTATATGAGATTAAGAAATTCAATTCGGCACTATAAGGGTTTTTTTTTAATAATAAGCTTTAGGTATAATAAACCCTGGTTAAACTATAGGGTCATTTTTAAATTTCGAACTATAATCTGACAAAAAGTTCTTACTACAAAAACAGAGGTTAAACCCGACTCGTAAATTGCCAATTTCTCATTAAGAACGTAAAGTATTCTGGGATAACAAAGTTCAAAATACAGTAACTGAATCGAAGGTTTAAGCATAACATTACGATTCGTTTTATAATAAGAGTGTAATATTTGTGACTTATTTTCTAATATGCCCAAAATATCTTAATAATCTTTAACAGAAAATATTAAACCTACGTGTGGGCGATGTCATCGGCACAGTTAGTACCTACTTCGTTGATGAGGTTACCAGAGGGTTAATTAGGAAAGATTAGTGCCAAAGTAACTCATTAATGGCGGATTAAAAGACGGGCCAAAAAGGATCTTAGAAAGGTCCGTCTAAAAACATTCACTATTTGAAACTCGACGACATTGATTGGTCCCAGCACTGCTGAACATTTTATTTTACTTACTTTTATGAAGTTGGAGTGAAAAAGAAGTAAGAATCAATTGGGAACCCGCAGAACAAAGGATTTGTGCGCTAAAGTACTGACACGGAACCGCAGCAATCTATGAAAATGGGTCGACTAGGACTATTCTTTATGGCAGAAAGTTGATCAAAATCAGAACCTAGGAGCCCCTAATTCCATAAAAGAAGATACGTACCCCTCCGAAAGTAGTTAGATACATGCACCCTTTTAGGTAGAAAACACCCAATGGACTATCCTCCGCTCGAGGATACTGACCGAGGATGCTGACTCTGACTGGCTAAAAAACCACCTAAGCCTTCGTCATCTGCTTTTCCGGGGTACCGGGTCCTCCCAATTGTACGATAGGATACATGCACCCTTAACCAAAACAATCAACTAAGTTTACTGCAGTCCGCTGCTGGACATAATCCTCTCCCATGCTGAGTCATAATAATCTATGCTCCTCCATCCGCACACAATCTGTCTCAGTAAAATTTTTGAGGTAGTGTGTCAATCTAGCTGCGGGTGTTCCGTACTACGCTTACCGATCTGCAGTCTCCACTCCGAAATAAGTTGATTCATACATATTCAGGATGCTAGACGGTTTAGGTACTCGTGGGCAACACAAATCGATAAACGACGTGGTTGTATTAGCCATTGCTCCATGGTGTTACCACTGCGCCGTAAAATCTTATTGACCTTAATTCATTAAATATTCAACTTGATTGCCAAAAGTCGCCCAAAGTTGTGTTTGCAAAGCGAATTTTCGACTTTGAACAACATTGAGGTTTTATTCCGTTTTAATTTGACAAGCTAAGCCTAAGAAAAGCAGGGCGAGGGGGCCAGCTAAGCCAGTCCCTGCTTCGCACGGGTTTTACCACTTGACAGAAAATCAGTAATAATTGTCAATAGGGATGTATCCAAGGAATGAAAATCAAAAAAAATAATTAGTCCGTATTATAGATAATAAAAAAAAATAAGACCCGTATTTTTTATTTTGTCGAAATTACAAAAAACTGCTGAGATACAGCGTATTAAAGTTACAGAGTGGCGGCTAATTACGTCACGCCGTGGTACAAAATGTCATGCGACATTACAAATGAATATATTATCTTCCTAAGTATTTGAATGAAAGAAAAAATAAAAAATACGTGTTCAATATTTTTTCTAAATCTATCTGATGGACATTAAATTATTTTTAGGATACAACCCAATTCTTTGTAAGTGTTGACTAACACAGCATCAATACCCAATTCCGGAATACATTTATTAAATGGTGGCAAAAAGCATATCAAACTCCGTTGCATAGTTTAGAAAGAGCACATCGTCACAACACAGACAATAATGAAAATAGACTTTATTATATCTATAGAAGATGCAAATCGTCTTCTAAATTTAGAGTATTTTTTTTTAAACATCATAGTTTTTGGAGTTTATTAGTTACAGCAAGATAAGACACGCTGCACCTACACCAAATAAATTGGGATAAAGTCAGGACAATGATGATTAGATATAACAGTTTGAAAATAAAACAGACGAAGACGCCACAACTTCAGTATACTTTCCCACTAAAGGCGATTGTACCATCGCAGTACAGACTAAGGCAAAACAACTTTTTGCGAAAGCCCTTATGAGGACTCTAGTGCTGAGGAATATGGAAAATAAGTATTTGAAGAAACTATTGCCGTCTGCTTCCAACCTCTCCCGGTAAAGTGCGAAAAGGACAGTTGCAGCTCAGGCTGATTTTACTTAAAAACGTTGAGCAAAAGACGTTTCGTATTCCGCTGTTTTCTTTTTCAAAACACTACAGATCTCAATTATTTTTATATCAAAATTTAGAGGAAAAGTATACCTATGCTTCTATTATTTTCTTTTTTGTCAAAAATCACGTTTGTCTAATAGTCATCTGAACAACACAGTAAAAATGAGTTATTTTTCGTGATTTTGAAGTATTGTATTTCTTTTATTAAATAAGTTTCGGAAAAAATCAAATGATAGGGGCACGTATAATCACGGTGTAAAATTGTAGAAAAAAAACTAATTGCTCTAAAAGCATTATCCACGAAGAAAGCAGCGGAATACGTTTGTATAGAGAAAGCACCACTAGAGTTTCCTCTAAATCCCATACTTGAAACAGGTCATAAACTAACCAATTTTACCAAGTAGGTACCCGGTGATTGGCATTTCAGAGAGTGAACTTTTAAACTAACTCTGACAGGCGCCAAGAACAATCTAGGCTTCGTTGGAACTTTTTATTTCGGGAACAGCTAAAAGATTTTGTGCTCAGATAAAAGGCTTTAAACTTTAAACCCGTTGGTTTAAGATAGGACGCGAGACAACTAAAGGACTGTCTATTTTGGGAGCGAAACTAGGGTTTTTTTGAAGGTAGTGAAGCAAATCATGTAGGACGTTTTGTTTGGGTTTGGCAAGAGCATTTGAAAACACTCGGTAATGAAGATAGCTCATTTTTGGCCACATATTTTGAAATACTAACACACTATCGTATTTCCTAACAGTAGCAGAGTGGCCCAACTGTAGTTAGGCCACTCTGGCTTTCATAGTCTCAATCATGGTTTTTTTCCAGCGACTCCGCTCCTACTGGCCGCAGCGTTATATAGCATATAGCCTTCCTGGATTAATGGACTATCCTATCCAAAACAAAAGATTTTTCAAATTGGACCAATCGTTCCTGAGATTAGCGCGTTCAAACAAACAAAGAAACTCTTCAGCTTTATACCTATATTAGTATTAACAAAACCGGCAGTATTCCGTACTAATTATATGGATATACATAAAAAATGTGTTTTTTCATCATCAGTGAACATTTAAACAATCTACCTACCACGGTTCATGAGATACAGCCTGGTGACTGACAGGCAGACGTAGTTTACGACTTGGCGTAGTTTTAATAGGGTCCCGTTTACATCCATTTGGTAGGAACCAAATTCGAAAGGCTCCCAATTCTTCCATTTAATTGTCTTTGAGTTCAATTTAGGAAAGCTTTACTTTATCGAGTATCCATTATTTTATATTGAATGCTTTTTATTAAACTCTCTGTGGTTCGTGGCGGATAATACCTCTCAATTGACGGAGTATGTGGGACGTTAGACGTATCATATTGTACACCACACGATTTTCTTCTTTAGAGAAGTTCGGCTTCTAGTTCAGTTTACTGTACTATGTAGTTTATGGGAACCAACAATGTCAAAGTTGTGAATGCAATTCTTGTTGGGGAAGATAACGAGGTTGTGTGCAACTTTGTAGAATGTTTTCATGTCTTGTCGCAGTAGATACCTACCCGTTAATATAAATCCTATATTTTGGCCTTCTATGTCGTTGTTTCTCCCACTTTGTATATGCCATCCACAAATTGCAGCATATATCGTACCCTCAGTGCAAGACCGTTACTTTTGCAAAAAATTGAAAAAATGAGTGTTGTAATAAAAACCAGTGTTTAAGGGTAAGGGTGTAACCGCAGGAGACGCCCTGGTCGGGAGATGACACTAAACTCCCAGCCACCGTAGGCGCGGGCCTACTGGCGGTGAGCAGTGGGCAGGCTAGGTAAGGACCTGGGCCTGTAGCCAAAGTAACATCGCTTCATAGCGAAGCGAAATCGAATACCAAACCAACCAATGGCGGGAACGATTGACCACGCGACGCGACAAATCACATGGTCAATCGTTCCCGCCATTGGTTGGTTTGGTATTCGATTTCGCTTCGCTACGTAGCGATGTTACATTGGCAAGGGCCCCAGGCCGGAGTCGACGGCGCGTCGTGTTTCACGCGCGCCTCTGGAGATGTCAACACATCGTGACGGGGTCCACGAAGACCGATGCCTCCTGGGTCAGGGTTGCGGGTTGGTTAAACAAGAAACCGTGGTTCTGGCCGTCGCACAGGCAAGTGAAGAAACACGGATGGGTTTTAGTCAGTAAAAATCTGACACGCCCTTACGCAATTTTCGCAAAAGTGACGGTCTCGCACCGGGGATGCGACATTTGCCGTCACTTATGACAGCGAATATGTATTAATACGAAAAATGAATCACGAAAACTAAGCTGTCGATAGTAATGTATGCATTTTATGCTCTTGACACTATAAGTATAAATGAACGGAATTCTTTCATTTAAACCAAATACGTTACCTTCCAATAGCATTGAATCAAATATCTATACTAATACTAAAATATATACCTACACTACATATTATAAAACAAAGTCACTTTCTCTTTCCCTATGTCCATTTGTATGATTAAATCTTTAGAACTTTGATGCGGTTTTTTTAATAAAGCGATTAAAGAGGAAGGTTATATGTATAATAACATCCATTAAATTGTGGCTAAATAGTATTATTTTTGAGGTTTCTAATGTGATGTCGTAAATAATTATTTTTTTACGCGTTTGCAGTGAAACGCAGGCTGAACCCTACGAGATTTATTAAAATAATGAACTAAATATTGCACACATTGAAAAGGTCTATAAAAAAGTCCGCGATGGTGTATGTCTATCTCTTATGGATATCCTACAGTAACATTTTTTGTAATTTACTTTTGACGTGACAACGTCTTATAAATTGGTTTGCCGGGTAACACTTCAAGAAACTGCGTTACGCTCCGCTCACGTTATGCGCTCACAATGAGAGCGAGTGAGAGGCACGCGTCCCTTCCACTCGGGCGTGGTTAGCCCGCCTAAGAGCGAGAGAGACAGACATAAATAAAAAGTGAAAGGCACGCGTCCCTTCCACTCGAGCACAGTTAGCCCGCCTAAGAGCGAGAGAGACAGAGCGAGAGAGAGAGAGTGAGAGAGATAGGCATACACACCGGTTCATGTCTTGCGCTTCTACGCAAATAAAATTTTGTTAATATGAAATTCAGTGCGAGATTCTTTGTATAAATTAATGTTTTAAATATAATTCTTTGTATAAATAAATGTTTTAAATTGTTACTATTATTTCATCCTTCTTCTTAATATACGAATGAATATTCACATTAAAATTATTTTACCACTCAAAGTCGTTGTCACGTAAAACTTTCGCCCGTATACCGACTTTACAGGCAACCAATTTTTTACGACAAATAGGTACCGGCTAATTTTCGAAGCGATTTTAACCAATACAGCATTAATCCTTATCCAATTTAATACCTTAAATACATTGTTGATTTAATATAAATCTATATCACCCTTTACAGCATATGATTTAATAAATGAATATTTCGAAGATATTACAGTTTTAAAAAATGCGGGGCGACGCGTCCGTGCCGACCTGGAACGGCAGGCAGCTATGTTTTTTATACTACGTTCACAGTTTTTCTGTAGTGTATTTAGTATCAGCATTGCACCCATGCGACGCCGGGGCGAGTCGCCAGTGTACATATAAACAGGTGAATAGTTCAACCACCTAAAACAATTTGAAATTAAGCAAATT
The DNA here is from genome assembly GCA_017933935.1 of Sesamia nonagrioides. Classification (NCBI taxonomy): domain Eukaryota; kingdom Metazoa; phylum Arthropoda; class Insecta; order Lepidoptera; family Noctuidae; genus Sesamia; species Sesamia nonagrioides. The sequence goes on along the minus strand of JADWQK010002226.1, from coordinate 804,658 downwards.
GAAAACTAAGATTAAGTAAATTGCCGAAGCAGTTTCAGCAATAATATTCTATTGCCCGAAGCCAAACTAAAGCGTTATTAATCTATAACCTCTTAACTTGGAATGTCAATAACTCTTGTATAGCTGAAACTGGAAACGTTAATTTGTATACGGAGAATTTGATATTCAGTGATATACTAAAGGTAGGTAGTAATATCAGCAAAATGTGTGTGGAGTTTGCTAAACGTCCCGGGTACTAGAAAATTGAGTTTGGGTAAATCAAGCCCGGATTGTGGAAGTCTCATAATAATTCTGGAAGCCTTAATATGTACATTCGTACGTGGGTTGAGAAACAAATTTACATAGTATAAACTAACTTGACAAACTTGACGACTCGGTAAGCGCAGTGGCTGAGCAATTGACTGCCGCACGGAGCAAATATCTGTATGGACAGATAGTCATTCCGGGCCTTGCTGTTTGTGTATGTGTGTTTAAAGGTAAACGCACACACGATACAGGAGTAATTCCTAGTGTGGGACAACGTTTTATTTTTTTTTAAATAATAATTGATACACTCCCAAAAAAAACCATTAACACGCAAATGACATTGTTAGGGTGCTGTTGGTTAAAAAAGAAACCGTGGCCCTGGCGCACAGGCAAGTGAAGAAACACTAGTAGGTTTTAGTCAGTAAAAGTCTGACACGCCCTTCAGCAACGCCCAGAACGGGAGAGGTCATTAGATTTCCCTTCCAGAATAAAAAAAATGGGTGCTGTTGGTAAACACATAACATAATCAGCCCACTACTCGGTCGCAAGCTTCGCCTCCTCGAGCGAGAGAGTGGGCTGAAATCTATTAAGCGGGCCTAGCGCGGGTTGGTAAATAATTTGTGCAATCGTTTTGTGACATGTATTGAAAAATAAGATGGCGGCGTTAGTACGGATTTTGGCCACAAATCAAGAGCTTTTATAACAGATAAAAACGTAGACGATGTAAGCCATAACTCTCTCAGGTCTTAAAAGAATGAAAAGAGGCCAGTTGAATAATGGATTGCAAAACCTACGGAACATACGCACACACGTCCGTCACACGGTAAATACCCGGGCGGATCACCCATTCCCTTACGCATTTCGACTTCAATGAATTTACCGCCATACCTACTGACTTTTTTCTTATCTGAGATAACATTTCAAGGCTGCTTTTCCACCAGAGATGTGATATGCAGCTATTCTACGATGTTGTGAAAAGTACAAAACTATGTGAGCGTTTCCACGATCACGAATGATAAGCTGTGTAGCGGAGCGAGAAAGATGCATAACACCCCTACATGCGCTGGCTCGATGTAGTTGGAGGAGGAAGATGCGCAGCTCAAGCTATGTGATACATCGGCAGTAGAGGAGGCACGGAGAGCATGAATACTTTCTGTGACAAACGCGCACCTACTTTAGGTACTCTGCTCTGGACACAGCTACATCACTCGCGCATCCATAGCACGCATCCTTGACCATCTGATTTCAAACCGTTGGACTTCTTTCTTTAGGGTTATTTGAAAGAAAAGGTGTACGTAGATAAGCCAGCAACAATTCAACAGCTAAAGATGAGATAATTCGGCACATTAACGGCATAGAACCTCAATTATGCCTCAGCGTCGTCGAAAATTTGGACCATCGGATGGAAATGTGCCGCCGAGGTCGCGGCGGTCAGTTGGCCGATATTTTGTTCCATACATAATTGAAAGATACCATGTTATCATAATAAAAAGTTATTACAATAATTTGTGTTTTATTCAAAATCAACATCGGCCCTTAAAATTTAACCACCCTTTATATAAAAGAGATTATATTCTCTCCAGAACTTTCGTTTGTGACTGCCACGATTAAACACCAAGATTGACTTTGCGATAAATTAATGTTGACTGAACTATAAAATACAAATCCTTGGAAACTTTCTTTCGAACTCCTTAAGCTTACTTTAACTAACTTTACGTCAAATAGACTTCAAACGTCTCGGAGTCAAACCAAAAACTTTTAACACTCAAAGTCCTTTGAATAGTCAAGAACTACAAGAAGCAGCGCTATCGGAAAATGCTGAAAACAAGAAAGTTCGCAGTTCCGTCGAGCAAATTGTAATATGATTTACCTAGTTTGGAAGATGATTTACTCCACATTCAAAGTTCATAATGAGGTAACTGAAAAGTATAAATCTGTAGGACTTGAATATAATAATGATATCAAATGGAGAAGGTGTAGGTAGTAGCTATGAATTAAAAAAAACGCACCTATTAAGTTACAAGGTGAAACTTCGTAACTTTGAAATATTTATAATAGTGGGTATTTAGAAAGAAGTTACTGTGTACCAGCAAGTCAAACTATCCAAAATGTTTAATTTCCCCTTGAACCTTAAGGCTTTAGCAACAAAGTTGAAAGAAATTTGGCAGAACAGAGTTTGATATTCTAGCGACTGTAGGTTACGAGCCGCGTGTCAATCTTCGAATATACGTACGTGTACTGCACACGTACGTTACATTAGATTAGAATACTCTTTATTATGTATACCATATAAATTAGAAAACATAAATACGACATTTCTTTTATTATTTCATTTCATGTTGCACCAATCTGTGCCTGCCGCGGTAGCAATGAATTTAGGAAATAAAGGTTTATATATGACTTTGGTGGAAAACAATATTATTAGTCATAAAGCAAAAACCATACTGGTCTGTTCGTGCCTCGGAAAGCACGTTAAGCCGTTGGTCCCGGTTGCCATACGAACATCTAATGGCAGTCGTTACGGGTGAGCCCTCAAAAGGCCAACAATTGGTCTAGCTGCAATGCTTCGATGTCGCCTTCGGGTTGTGGAGGTCAGACGGCAGTCGCTTCACGGAAAATGTCGAAGTTTAGCCATATCAGCAGTTAGACTGGTAAAGCGGACCCCAGACTCCAATGCTGAAAATGCTTCGGATGCGACTGGGATTAACGCTGAGATGATGATGATGACAAAGCAAAAACCATATGAAGTGTTTTGTAAAAACACGTTTTTTGCACGGAGACCATCTGATTACAATTTAAGTGTCTCCAAGGCTATAGTGAATAGGCTCTTAATACACTAGTGCCCTTTACATCACCGATTGCATCGGTGCTTACCATCAGGCAGGATTGCGGCCAAGCACTAGATTATAAAGTTCAAAAAGACCACATTTAATTTTTATATTAACTTTATTTAACAATACATAATTGTTGAAGTGACAAAAGAAATACACGATGTGTGAAAATTTCTAAAATCAGTCAGATACACAGACGGAAAAAAGAACGGATGGACAGCGGAATCAGAAAAAAGAAAAATAGGAATCGGAAGAAAGAAAAATCGGGTTCCGATGGCACCGTTTGGAAATCTAAAAACCATCTTGGGCAGTACAATCTACGATACGAACAAAAAATATAAAAGTTGTTTTTCTTGTCTATCAATAACCCAGAAATGGCAAAGGGGTTCTAGAAAAGATATACGAAAAATAAAATGGTATTAACGGTTGTTATATTATCTGAGCCAGAATCGATAGAGGGATCGTTGGCAGGGCACATCGGTCAGCTAGAGGACATACATAGCTAAGGGTGTTTGGTGCTATTAGCCCTCTCTAAATATCAATAATGGAATTACTCAACATTGCAGACTAAAATATTGTTGTTTCATATTCTGCAAGAATTTGTTTACAAATTTGCCCTTAAATTGTTTACTTAAGGATTTTTTTTAAAAAATTCGATATTTTTACTATATATATTATAAAGTTTCTCTTGTAACCCCTTTTTTGGATGTGAAATCATCAAAATTCGCTTTGAATGGCGTGTCAGACTTTTACTGACTAAAACCCACCTAAGTTCCTTCATTTGCCAGTACGCCAGCAGCCACGGTATTTCCTTCGAACATCGCCGCCCGTAAGCCCGTGCCTATGGTGGCTGGAATTTGGATGTTAGCTCCCGACGGCCAGTTCGTCTCCTGCTGCGACTAGGGCCATGAGAGCGCAGAGTATACCTCTTCCTCGCGCGCACCGCCTCCTCCTTTGCAAGCATTACTGCTTCGCAGAAGGAGGTGACGGCCTGCCATTTACTCTCAATCCGGACCATGGCTTGGATCAGGGCCGCACGCAAGAGACGCCACCGCCGATGGATATGGAATATGGCTGTAGGATGAATCACTTACTTATGACTTCGTATTTTGGCTTGTTTCTTGAATGTCACAAAAGTAGAAGCAGTTAACAAGATATCTGAATGTTTTTTCTGTTGCAGCAGGATACCATAGATTAAGGAACTTCCAATACTAAATACAAAATGGCGGTATTGAGGTCAGTCCATCTATCTATCGGTTATCACTGCCAAGTAATTTAATTTCAATAAGGAAATATCATTGTTGTGATAAGTACAAGTAAGGTGGGCATTCTACCACAAACTACAAAAAATAATGTTTTCGGTTGGGGAAAGATATGCAAAACATTGTAATAGTGCTGTACCTACAACAAAGTCTATTAAGATATATTTCGATCCACCCTGAGGTTAGAATAGAAAAAATCGTTAAACTTCCATCTTCCATTTCCACTTACCAAAATCAGATTTTTAGTTTCCGTATTATACTGCTTTTGATATAACACATTATATCAATATCATAAATTCAGGCCAACACGAACACGTGTAGACCTTTTTTCTTATCCATTCCTTCCTTACCTTCAATATTAATGTTTTCCGTCAGCTATGACGCGTGATGTCATATCTCTGTCAGATTCAGGGAGCATTTTATGATTTCTGAGAGCAACTTTATGATTTCTTAGACTTTACGATGTACATAAGTATCATCCATCGTTTACCGATAACTTTTATGAAATATCAAAAGAGTATATCGTCGTTGATAGTCCAATGCCGCGTAACTAACATTGTTAAATACCGCGTATGTACACTTTCGCTGATTTTACAGGAGGGCCAAAAAACTAAATTTATAAAAAACTAATCGGCCGAACTTTGAATGAACTTGAGCATAGGACTGTTTCGTTCTCCTTTATCTTATATACTGTTTTTAAAGTCAATATTCCCTATAGTTTATTTATAAAGTCACTTACGCTGTATAGTTTCAAATATTTCAGGATCATAGACAGTACTTACGCGAAACTGTAAAGGCAAAAAAAAAAAACACAACGCCAATCAATTATTTATTTAACAAAATAAAGTATGTAAATGATTAAGTTTAATCAAAACTATCGAATGGTTATTAAAAAGTGAAGATAAAGGACCAACATCAAGTATGTAAAGTTATCAAAAATAATAGTCGACATTACTTCTTCTATAAATAGCAACTGCAAGGGTATTGCAGATTATAAGCTGTGAAGCAGCGTAGCTCAGCTGCATAGTTATGCAGAATCATCTTAAAACATCAAATAAAAATATAATTATTTAATAAAATAAACTTTTAGCAACTAAATATGAGCTGATGCCGTTATCATTTAGGAACAAATTAAAGTCTTCAAACTTCAAAAGATGCATACGTGGCTGCTTTTAGATCGCAAGCTGTCTCGTCAAACGAATAACAATCGACATGGTCTGTTCCGAGGTCGTAAACTGTGAAATTATGTACTGGTAGCTTCGTTTTAAAATAAAGCGCACTAGCGTTTAAAGATGGGCACAACTTCACCGCCTGCAAGTCCGCAGTAATAGCGTGGATTATTTTTTTAGTTTTGCCTTTTCTTTATCTCTTTTCTTTTCTTCTCGCGCTAAATTTTTGGCCTGAACATGTTGTTGGTAGGCTCCTTCTTCTACATTACCAGCCTTATACGAGGACCAGAAATCACATGCGTCTTTCTTTGGTTGGTATAACCCTATATTCTCCTCTTCAAAGACGTCATTAAAGAGCTTTCGTGATGCGGCCTGCACGGAGTTTGATGCTGTACAATATTCTACGTACATTCTGTAGAGCACAAATTTTGATTGAATGATATGTTCTAGATATTGTTTTGTACTCGATTGGCGACAGTAATGTGATGGTAACTTAGGTAAATTATTCAGGTAACTTTTTACGGAATGTCTTTTAGTCTCAATGTTAAGCATAATATTTGAAATTTCGTTATTAGGCCATGTTTGATTTTTATCTCCTAGCCCATAACGGACAGTCCATTCCTTGATGCCAAGTGTAGAAAGAAATGTTTTGAGACAATTTTAAAGTAAAAAAGGATCCAATTTTGTTTAAAATATAGTATAGAATACGTATGACATACATAATTATATTAAAAATAATCCAGTAATTGCATATAAAAAGATTTTTTGCCCGGAGCGTCACATAAACACTGCAGCTGCACACACTAATACAAATTGTCGCGAATACGCGGTTTTCGGGTCGTAACTTGTTCGTCGAACGATCCGCGGTATTGTTATTTTCAAAGTACTCCTCTTCCTATTGGTCGATTCACAAAATTGTCATACAGGTCGACGCCAATCACAATCAGTAACGTACAGCCGCGAAATCTCATTTTTGATTTTTTTGTACATACGCGCTTTTGAATAATGTTAGTTACGCGGTATTGGACTATCATCGACGATATTTCCCTGAGGTCGAAAATAAACTAAGTATGTACATAAGATATTTACAAGTTCATTGAAATAACATAACAATTTTATCATCTGTCGGACAGGATAAGACCTCCAAATTTTCCCTTTTTTTAAGTTTAATTTATCTACAGTCTAGCCGCCAAGCGACTCGTCGTGTTCTATTCACTCAATTTTTTTTTAGTGAATAGGCTCTTAATAGCGCGGTTTGCCATCAACGATAGCATCACTGCTTACCATCAGGCGGGATTACAGTCGAGCACTAGTTCATGATAATAAAAAAACGCAATCTCATCATCAGCGAAAAGCAATGTCAAAAATGTACCTACGTAAATTGTTACTTTTTTCCCTTTTTTACAGATCCAGACTAAAAATACAAAAATACGGGTATTAACCATCTGTACTACTAATAAATTTAATTTTATAACCCTGTGTACTAGAGGTTCATAGAGATTGACTTCCGAAGGCAATCTTATGTAATGCAGGCCGGCTACATGGCAACGCAGGGTGCAGTTTATGATTTTTGTATAGGTATAAGTATCAGTGCTACTTTAATGGGAAATAGGCAAAGATATTCTAACAACATAATATTAAAGTAATCCAATAGTAGTATTATTCCCCTAGTAGGCTTAAATTCCAACAGTATTGAAAATCCATCGCTTCCAAGTTCCTTCAGATCGCTAAAGCCACGGATACACTAGGGCACAAATGTACCACGACATGTCAAACGAAGCCGGCCGAATTCGCCTGACAAATATGGCGACGCCCGACTTATGTCCGCAGCGACGTCAGACGAAGTCGCGGGACTTCGCGAAACTTCGCCTGACATATTTGGCGACATCACGAAGTTTTGTTTCACAAGGCAGTCTATATCATGACACCCACTGAGATAGGGTTGTTGGCTGCGGCGTACATAATTACAATGCAAAGTCAAAGAAAACAGACGAGAAGATGGTGGGTTAGAAAGTTATCAGTGACGTAAATCCCACAACTGAAAGTACGCTGCAACACAGGATAACCGACCGATGTCGTGCAAAGTCCGGCAACGTCGCGCTACTTCACTCGATGTAGTTTGCGACACGTGTCGCGCGATGTTACCAGACATGTCGAGCGAAGTCCGGCAATGTCGCGCTACCTCATCTGACGTCGCTGGCGACCCGTGTCGCGCGATGTTACCAGACGTGTCGAGCGAAGTCCTGCAATGTCGCGCTACCTCATCTGACATCGCTGGCAACCCGTTTCGCGCGATGTTACCAGACATGTCGAGCGAAGTCCGGCAATATCGCGCTACCTCTTTTTTTTCGGGGTGGAAATCCCCATAGGATGTCCGCCGCCCTAGGATGGGCGACGGGGTCCGTCAGACTTTTACTGACTAAAACCACCCCGGTGTCTCTTCTATCACGAGCACGCGTGGGGCCGCGGGAGTCTAAATTCTTCCGCAGCCCCACTCTCGTGCTGGCCCGGTCTGTCCGGGCCTCGTCTCCGGCACGGGGTAGTGGGGTGCAACACAGGATAACCGAGCGATGTTGTGCAAAGTCCGGCAACGTCGCGCTACTTCACTCGATGTAGTTTGCGACACGTGTCGCGCGATGTTACCAGACATGTCGAGCGAAGTCCGGCAATGTCGCGCTACCTCATCTGACGTCGCTGGCAACCCGTGTCGCGCGATGTTACCAGACATGTCGACCGAAGTCCGGCAATGTCGCGCTACCTCATCTGACGTCGCTGGCGACCCGTGTCGCGCGATGTTACCAGACATGTCGAGCGAAGTCCGGCAAAGTCGCGCTACCTCATCTGACGTCGCTGGCGACCCGTGTCGCGAGATGTTGCCGGACATGTCAAGCGAAGTCCGGCAACGTCGTGCTACTTCACCCAACGTCGCTGGCGCCACGTGTTCCACGACATTTGTCCCCAAAGTGTATCCGTGGCTTTATATGTCTCTCTTTCAATCACAATCAGAGGGCTTTGAAATATCCGTATGCCCAATAACGTACATAACGCACTCAGTGTGGGTGAACTGTTGCGATCATTTGGCATTTAAGTGTTACGCATTTCTCCGCAGGATCTTTATTTTGGAATAAATGAGTCTCAAAATGAGAGAAAATACTGGAAGATAAACAGAGGTCTGGAGGTCATGATACGCGGACACCGAATATATTTAGAAAAGGGTAGTACGAAATAAAAGGGTTAATTACATTGCGAGATTAAAAAATCTAAAACATGCAAAGTAAAACCGTCCATTAATAACAGAAAAAAAATCTAAAAAGGTTATAAGAATTTATACGATAAAAGAGAAAAATATGGCTGTACCATTGTTCTTCAGGAGCTTCATAATGGAGTATCTCGTGAAGTGTTTACCAAAAATATATAGCCTGTAAGTATAGTAAAGGACAAAAGGTTTGTGCTAAACAAAGGAGTGGCCAGACATCAAACAGATACTTTCAAAGAAAAAGCCTACATGCCCGTGAATTTATACGATACCTATGAACCTTTATAGCCTAATATTATTATCCGAGCATAAGGATTTCGCGCGTGTTATTCTAAAAGGAGATGTAGGTACAATTGTTCTAGCATGTGAGAACTGTCTGACGTAAATTTTTTCCAGGTATATAAGAACTCAATATTGGTAAAACTAGCCTTTATTCTATGAATTTATCGACTAAATATGTACTTATGTTCCGTAGTGCGGCGCATCAGGAAAAACATTTTGATGTCTATGGTAGGTACACAAAGAATTCCATTTTCGATATCAGCGAATCAACTAAATTGCTGTTGGTCACGCAGGTCATAAAGGTGATTAGTCTTTTTTTATCACTATAAAAGCTTCTTGGATTTCCTTCGTCGAAAATCTCGTAGGAGCGCTATAAATAGACCAATTTTAAAAAGGCGCCAAACGTTTGACACTTGTAGTGACAGTTCGCCCGACTGGCAAAATGTCTTAGTTTTTTTACTTTCTTCAACATAATGTTCTTTAAATCAGCATATCAAGCTAAATAAACACAGCAATAGGTACAAAAAAGCATATAAAAAAATTAAAAATGAATAAACGAATATATTTTCTTTTTTTCGTACGTAAACAGGACCTTATGACTAAGATTTCATTGTATGTCTATCTGTCAAAAGGCTCTCATGAATGATGCTGGATAGAAAATTGAAATTTTCACTGATGTGTTTGTTGCCGCATTAACAAAAAAAAAAAAATATCCCTTCGTGCTCAAGGCCGATCCGCACTTAGCCGTTTATTTATATGGTTTGGTACCCATTAAGCGGCCATGTTAATTGTGGCATTAGTGACACTTTTTCGGCCATCCAAGATGCAGGGGAACGGTCTCTTAGGACACTCCAGCAAGAGAAGCATTGTCTGATGTTAAGTACCCCGTTCGCATTGGGTGTTAGATGGGTCAATAATCCACTTCAAGAAATAAGTAAATTATTTCTTTATTTCAAAGACTTAAAGGCTACAAAGGCCAAATCTATACTAATATATAAAGCTGAAGAGTTTGTTTGTTCGCGCTAATCTCGGGAACTGCTGGTCCGATTTGAAAAAATCTTTTTGTGTTGGATAGCCCATTAATCCAGGAAGGTTTTAAGCTATATAACATCACGCTGTGACTAATAGGAGCGGAGCATAACTTACTCCACGCGAACGAAGTCGCTGGCGGCCGCCAGTTATAAATATTTTGTAGACTCAATACCTTTTGCTGACACAGGGTCGGACCTTGGACCTAATGGGTTTGTTCCAAGTCAGTTTACCCTACCACCGGGTTCAATTAAGAACCGATTGTTGGTAGGGAAAAATAATTTACTTCGCTATAGAATAGGACATAAACGTGTCGCTTTAATAGAAACGGGAAAGATCGAGTAACTTTCAAGGGTACAGTGGCAGAAAAAAATAGGGCAAGTAAATGGATACCCCATTTACTTGCCCTATTTTTTTCTGCCACTACAGGTTCCAGGTACCATACTTATAAAGTTATGTAATAACAGCTGATGGACCAGTGCCTAAATAAGAACAGAACTTTCGGACGAAGCGTTTCGCCTCGTCTTTTACACCGCGTATATCGAGGGACTGGAAAAATTTGTCTGAGGCGGTATTTCCGTCTACAACAATTTACATTCACTAGTCGATCAATCAGGTTAAGCTACGCTTGCCGTGGTTGATCTGTCGATGGGTGACCATATTTACATACCGAGACCCCTCCGTGCCTCGGAAAGCACGTCAAGTCATTGGTCCCGGCTAACATCCTTAGATTGTTGAGTTGTTACGGGTAGTTCCATCATCATCATCTCAGCGTTTATCCCGGTTGCATCCGCGGCTTTCGCGTTGGAGACCGGGGTCCGCTTTCCTGCACATTCCCCTCCATTTCGCACGATCTTTAGCATCCTGTGGTAAGAGCTTGTTGGCACGCATGTCATCTCTTACAACGTCAAGCCAGCACTTCTTTGGTCTACCCCGCTTGTTCCGGCCCGGCGGAGGCCCCATGGCAAGACATTTGTTACCCACGTAACATGCCGGTTTGCGTAAGATGTGGCCGTACCAGCGTAGGCGACCCTCCTGCAGTTTATCTGCAATGTCACGGGCACGAAGGCTGCCCCGGATGCGGGAGTTCCTGATGCGGTCTTTCCGCGTAACTCCACAAATCCACCGCAGCATATTCATCCCCGTGACACGCAGCTCCTGCTTGTGTCGCTCAAGCACAGGCCACGCCTCACTGCCATACAGCAGAACAGGTCTAATCATGGTTTTATAGACCTGCCCCTTAAGCTTAACCGGCATTTTGGGGTCACAAATTACATCTGTCACCTCACGCCATTTCGCCCAAGCTGCGGAAATACGTGCCTTGACGTCGCAATCAATGTCGCCGGACGCGTGAAGCACAGACCCTAAGTATTTAAACTGGTCCATGTACTCGACCATGTCTCCGCCTATGCGCACAGACATGGGGTCTGTCGTGTTGCTGGCCAAGTACACGGTCTTCGCCACGTTGAGATTCAGACCTCCGTTCTCAAGCGAGTCCTTCCACGCATTCACACGTCGCACCAACCGTTCCCTGTCCGCGTCCGCCAGCGCGATATCGTCAGCATACATGAGTAGCCAGGGAGGCTGCTCATGTGAGTCCTTGATGCTGTCCGACAAGACGTCTAATATCATGTAATGAACAGAAACGGACTAAGGACGGATCCCTGGTGGACTCCGACGGTGATGGGGAAGGGTTTAGTGTCGCCAACAGCGGTCCTAACAACGGAATCGGAATTGAAGTGCATGTCTCGAATTATGTCAACATAGGCTTCAGGTACCCCTTTGGACCTCAGTGCCCACCACGGGTAGTTAAAAGTCCAAAAGTCTAACAACCAGTCATACCAAGCGGAACGATATTACCGGATTGTAGAGGTCAGATAGGCGGTCACCATAGGCGTACCCAGGGCGGGCAGGGGGGGCTGTTGCCCACCCCCTGGAATTCTCGCAAAGCATGTATAAACTTCCCTAATTACTAAATTACTAAACAAAGTATAAACGTGGACTGGCTCCTGACTTGCCCCCCAGGCCAGAAGCTGGGTACGCCTATGGCGGTCACTCCATGCAAAATACCTAAACAAAAATTCCATTACATCTGGTTAGACTGGAAGACAACACCAACATAGCTGAGAAAAGGCTAGGCAGATGATGATAATTATACAATGTGTAAAGAAAACCCCGCCAGACCCATAAGGACAATAAAGTTTAAGTAAACACATGACCAAATAAAATATAAAATTTTACTTAATCATCATAAGTAGTTACAATACTAACGAATTTTGAAATAATCTTTTTGCCTGGGAATTAATTCCAACTTCCTCGAATTTAGTAATTTTTAAAAAGTGACAACACTATTTTGACGGTATTATTATAAGCGATGCGACCACGCGCCGCGTGCCCTGCCCCCCGTCACCCGCGCATGTATTGTCTACCGCACGTGTATTAAGTTACCTTTTAGCGAAATAATATTTATTTTTTAGGGGGATTTTTTTTAAGTTTAGCCCGGCTTTGTGGGCATTAGTGGAATCAATTATCGATACCTAACAATACCTTCACGGATCGGACAGGGTTTTCTTTACATATTAGAGTTAGCGTTTAGAGAAAACTAATATTTAGAGACGAATTCTGGGAAATCAAAAATAAGAGAGTTAATTAGAATTTTCTCGAAGCCCATGAATTTTCGCCCAGGCTTTACGGGTGATTAATGGTTGCAAATAGGCCCCACTGTCCCGACCTGACCAACCGAAAGCAGTGGTAGCCTAGTGGTATCGGCCGCGACATACAAGTTGTAGGTCGTAGGTTCGAACTCCATCAGGCACTTTACTTTGTGTAAATTATTTCATCACCACTGCTCTCATAACGGCAAAGGATAACATAGTGAGGAAACAAAGTTTTTAGCTCTAGTGCATGCTGCACTAGAGCTAAAAACTTCGAAAACGTGTGACATCTACCAACTCGCACTGGGCATGCGGGGTAGATTACGGCCCACTCCCTCACGTCGAGAGGAAACCTGTGTATGTGTGTGTGTGAAAGATTACACTATATTACAAGTCACCATGTAGATATCACTTTACACTGACATACTGCTACGCCACGGACAGCCTCGGTGGCGTAGCGGTAGCGGACGCGGCCGCTGCGCAAGGAGGCGCGGTTTCGATCCCCGCACAGTACAAATATTTGTATGCATGAATATGAATATTTGCACTGGTCTGATCGTGCCTCGGAAAGCACGTTAAGCCGTCGGTCACATCTAGTGGCAGTCGTTACGGGTTATTTGAACCCTCAAAAGTCCAACAATTGGTCTAACTGCAATGCTTCGATGTCGCCTTCGCGTTGTGGAGGTCAGACGGGAGATCACGGAAAATGTCGAAGTTTAGCCATATCAGCAGTTAGACTGGCAAAGCGGACCCCAGACTCCAAAGCTGGAAAAGCTTCGGATGCGACTGGGATTAACGCTGCGATAATGATGATGATGATGACCATCTAGATATCATTTTACACGATGACGCCCCGTGGTCTCTCCAAAAAGTCTCTATTACTATTATATCTGCTAAATTCGATGTAGGCTGAATCTCTCAATATTATATCATCACCTTACTAACAGCACCCGGGGGTTCGCCGGCATAAGTTTTGATCTCGAAGGAATATCAAGTATAGAATAATAAACACGAGGAAGTTGCATACAAATGCCAAGAAGCATTCTAAGAAGGAAACCGTGGCCCTGGCGCACAGGCAACTAAAGAAACACTGGTCGGTTTTAGTCAGTAAAAGTCTGACACATCCCTCCGCGCTGCCCAGAGCGAGAGAGGTCAATTTGATGATTTCCTAACCAGAATAAAAAAAGTAGCACTCTAATGGCTTAACATACTATTACAATCAATGTGAATGCTTTTGAAGCATATTGCTAATCAGTCACTCCATATGTTCGACAGCCTCCGTGGCGTAGCAGTAGCGGACTCGGCCGCTGCGCAAGGTGGCGCGGGTTCGATCCCCGCACAGTGCAAGTATTTGTATGCATGAATATGAATATTTGCACTGGTCTGATCGTGCCTCGGAAAGCACGTTAAGCCGTTGGTCCCGGTTACCATACGAACATGTAGTGGCAGTCGTTACGGGTTGTTGGAGCCCTCAAAAATCCTTCGATTGTCGTGATCGATGGTCTAACTGCAATGCTTCGATGTCGCCTTCGAGTTGTGGAGGTCAGACGGCAGTCGCTTCACGGAAAATGTCGAAGTTTAGCCATATCAGCAGTTGGACTGGTAAAGCGGACCCCAGACTCCAAAGCTGAAAAGGCTTCGGATGCGACTGGGATTAACGTTGGGATGATGATGAGTTACTCCATATGTTCGAAAAATGAGTCTGCTGAACCACTTAAAAACCACAATGAATGATGTTGATTTTGTTTTTTGAAAAAACGGTGCCCCCCACTAGGAATTTCTCCTGTATCATGGGTGCCTTTACAAACATTTCGACGCTTGAAAGGCAATCATATCTAAGCGACAAAAATTCGTAAATTGATTTATATACACCATTCGAACCGCCAGATTTTTCTGCGTCGTTTGGTGTATATAACTCAATTTACGAATTTTTTTCGCTTAGATATGATTGCCTTTCAAGCGTCGATATAAACTCACATAAACAAATAGCCGGAACAACTACTTGTAGGTCATACAAATATTTGTTCCGTGCGGAAATCGAAGCAGCGACACGCATCGCAGCAGTCAATAGCTTAACCACTGCGCTAACATGCGCCAAGTCTAAAGTTACATATGGTTATAGTCCTTTCTGTTCAACTGCATCCCAGCAAAACTACTACTTAAACCGCTTTTGAGGGTTCAGTAACCAAATGGCAAAAAACGGAACCCTTATAGATTCGTCATATCTGTGTGTCCGTCTGTCCGTCCGTATGTCACAGCCATTTTTTTTTCCGAAACTGTAAGAGCTATACTGTTGAAACTTGGTAGATATTTATACAAAAATTAAAAAAATATATAATGAATATTGGGGCTCCCCGTACTTAGAACTCAATTTTTTTTTCATCAAACACATACGTGTGGGGTATCTATGGATAGTTCTTCAAAAATGATATCGAGGTTTCCAATTTTTTTTTTTTTTCTAAACGGAATTGTTTGCGTGACAGACGCTTAAAAAGTGGAAAAAATTTGGTCCCCTCCCACTCTAACTTCTAAAATAAGATAATGAAAAATCTAAAAAAAAACATATGATGTACATTACTATAAAAACTATCAACGAAAATTGTTTAGAACGAGATCTAGTTAGTAGTTTTTTTAATACCTCGTAAATCGTAAACCGCTTATTACCGCGTAATCTTTCATACAAATAACTTAAGGCGGCTCCAGAGGAAAAACACAGCACCGGCCGTTTTTATGTAGTTTTTCGGAGCTATCTACTCTTTATCCAAAAGAAATATCAACTTATTAAAAATACATAAATTTTCTCCATAATCTTGGCTCCAAAATTGTAGATTTTTTTTTTACTAAGCATAATGTTTAAATAATTCCTTCACAACGAAACCTCTGACAAGAGAAATAATTATCAAAAACGTGCATCTCCTCGAAAAGCAAGCATTATTTAGATTTCGTTCTTACACTAATGGATAGGCAATTTCATGACGAATATTATTGTAGAAATATTTTTTTAAAACGACCAAAACAAAAATTTTATTCAACAATCTGAGCGTATTCCCCATCATTTCTCTTGCCCGAGCTATTGAGATTTAGTATGCAGCCGGGGTCAACTTTGTATGGAAGCCTTGAGAATACCTACAAGGGCTGAATTTTGGGCGATGTTGCTATATAAATTAATATCTCAATTTATTTGTATGGCAACACTCTTGAATCATGTGACCGATCATGGCGTTCGCTTAAACAATATGGCGTCACCCGATGTAAACACAATTCCATATTTCATCGATTTGCTTGTAATTAGGTGCTATAACAGTTGAGTCGAGCTCTGCTCCTCCGTTTTATGTGTTAAAAAGTTCCGCGAATCGTGGTTAGTGTTAGCGCATTGTGAGATAGTGACTCTAACATTACTGTTGTTTTTCGTGAGACATTGACTCTGAACCAATGATCCTGAACCTATTTATTTTGTGGCTGTTGTGACCAGTGTTTGTGAACCTCAGTTCTGCCATGGCAGATGCGATGATGATGATACGAAATTTATAAAATTTATCATGTAATATATAAAATATTGGCTAAACAATACTTTTATTTCCAATCTCTATTCCAAGATAAAATAAAGGGACTAGAATTGAATCTAGCACGTTGATAACGTTTTACAATTTATGATATATTGTTATTTCATATGACCGGCCGCACATTGCATTCTGTATGAATGTAATTTGTATGGACGGCGCCCGTTAGATTTTTTTCTATTACAAAGTTTTATTCTCTATGCTAGATTCATTCTATTTTCCGTTTCTGATACATTCAGATCGGGAGGGTGGTCTCGAGAGGAGGAAAATATCTCGAGGCTGCACTCCTGGTCTGGATGTGTATTATAATGTTAAAACTTAAAATACAATAGTCATCATGAAGTGGTTTAAATTTCCCGCCCTACTACGCCGACATAGTTTACTTGGGCTAAAGTAAGATGGCAGCACTTCCAAACTAAAATCGTTCCTACTTTTTTTGTATGAAGTTGACCTTCTTCTCCGATAGGAGTAATTGTGTTCTGTGTTCAGTATGCCACAAGCTCTCGAAGGGGGAACCCGTGTCGTTCGTCATCGCGCGCTCCGCTAGCATAAGCGGGCGGCGCGTGAGCGAGAAAGCATCTGCTTGCTCGCTCACGCACCGCATGTCGCATAGAGTATAATACTATCTTAGAGTGTCTCTAAGATAGTATTGATGTTTATTTTGGTGTTCGTTTTTTTATATAATAAGACCTTTACTCCCATTAGGTTAAAATAATAGTCTACAGTAAATTTAATGATGAAGACCATAGGCAGTTGAGGGAATAGGTACTTACGGGTAAAAATTAAAGTAAACAAAAGTACGTCATTTCCCAACTATATTTGCGTCAGCTTCCAGTCTGACCGGATGCAACTGAATACTATTTAAATTTATTTGACCCTGATTACGTTTTCCCTTAAAATAATAAATAATGATAAATTAAACTTTATTATATTATTTTTCTATCCCTTTGTCCATCTGACTTAGCTAACTTTCAATCTACAAAACTAACTTCCAACCCTGAAGTTACAGTCATAACATATTTAGTTGTAAAGCTCTAATCAATACAAATTAAGTAAGCTCAAACACATTACACTTGCTTCCGATGTGGATTCCCTTGATTCTCTGTCATCTCCATCATCAGGTCAGGCCCAAATCTTCACGGTTTTATAGTATCATCCGATATAAATACGAGTATCAAGTTTTCACCCGAAGCATGCCTACAATTTTCGATAATTGGCCTAAATTTCTTAGAATTTCCATTATCGACACTGACGTGGTAACAATGAGATTACATAGGCAGCATACTCTTTCATATAAAAAAAGAATGGTCAAAATCGGTTCTTTAACGATAAAGTTATCAGCGAGCACACATAAATCGAATTGAGAACCACACTTTTGGGAAGTCGAAAGAAATCGAAAAAAATAAAATACGTAAAATATTTATTATGAAGTATCGTCAACATTTGTTTCAGTCTATAATAACCAAAAGTATTTGGGCGCACCAATAAACAAAAATAAAAGTGCCATGTCTGTTACTTCTGTGGTCTATGAATTTAACTTGTATTTGTAAGTATTTCGTCCGCCAGACGGCGCTAGTAATATTTTGCGAAGTATTGTAGAGGTGGGGCGCGGTGAAGAGGGAGCAAATGCTCGAGGTCATTTGGTGAGGGTACGACCTTAAATCCTTTAATTTCATAAATCAACTACGGAAACCTTTGCGCGTGAGTCCGACACGCACTTGGCCGGTTTTATAATAACACACAGAAAGTAAGCTGGAGACGTATACATGCACAAACGTTTCCTCCCCAAGACTTTACTTAACGTGAATACTAAACTTTTCAGGCTAAACTTCTCGTTCTTCGAGACATTTCAGTTGTGAGACGAGAAAGGGAGCAATTTTACCATTTCCATTCCCGCGTGTGCAGAATTATGTAAGTTCTGTTCAGATCCATTTTCACGATACCGATGCAAAGGAAACCATTCGAACGTGAACAGCATGTTCTCGATTAAACTCGTTCTTTATATTTATTTAATGTATTTCATGTCGCATTGGTGATGTTAGTGACCTACATTCCTATACGTCAAAACGATCCATCGATGTTCAAGTTATGACCGATTTCAGTAACTTCTCGTTTTCAAGAAAAGGCATTTTGCGCTTTTAACTGTTGGTAAGTATATTTCATGTCAGGCAAGTACCAATGTAACTTTTCTAAACTTGTACTTTCTAAGTAAATCTTGGACACCAAGGAATGATTAAAAGGTGAAGGAAAAGATCTTGAGGAAACCTGGACTTTCAAGTCTGAAATCGCCAACCCGCATTGAGCAAGCGTGGTAATTACGCTCAATCCTTCTCTGTATGAGAGGAGACTTGTGCCCACCAGTGGGACGATAAGAAAAAGGTTGATGATAAAGTATATTTACAACTCAATCACAGTTTTAAATAAACAAAATCAAACATGGTTCATTCGTTCGGAGTTAGCTTGGAGCGACTGCTATCTGCCCTAATTGTTTTTTAGTGCTTGTAAGGTCGACTTTTAGGTATGTGTGAGGTAAACGCAATCTCAGCGCCCTCTTTTTTTATATTCCTGTTTGTGTTTGTGTAAAATATTCTGTTATGTATATTTTTTTTTAATAAGCAATAAGGTATTTGACTAAAAAAAACTAATTAGTCCGTCAGTCAGATTTGCAAAAAATACTAGACACGTATTTTTTCTTTTTTCATATAAACAAAAAATGAAGACGACACAGTGCGTTGAAAACTCGTGTGACGTCCCTGCACGCTACACTTTTTAGCGACCAGTGACGTCACCAGCCACCACTCCTGATCTTTGATGCTTTTTATATTTATCAATTTTATTGATTTAATAAAACAAAATATATGTATTCAATATGTTTCTATAATCTGAATGACGGACTAAATAGGATCATTTTTTTAACCCAGGAAACATCTCTGTTATAAACTAGTGATTGACCGCAATCCCGCCTGGCGGTAAGCAGTGAAGCAATCATTGATGGTAAAGCGGGCTAGTTTATTAAGTAAGAGCCTATTCACAAAAAAAAACTAAGTGAATAGGAAGGAAGACGGCAGTTGAGCGAGGTGGTGCAGTGTTAAATCCAACAACACGACCAACAATGCTGCGCCAGAGGGCGATTGATTTAGAGACCCCCCCACGACCGAACTTCCGACACGACAACATTTGGCGCATCGTACCCGGCACACATCGCATTCGCAACACAACTGCTCAGGCCCGTCCCCCGTACAGTTTCACCAGACATCATAACGGAACACGACGAATCGCTTGGCGGCAAGACTTTGTCTGGTGGGTGGTAACTTCTGCCGGCAGCGTTCAGTGTGATCAATAATTGTTTGCTACACTGGGCGACGTCATTACATCGGCACTGGCTGTCGCTGAAAACCAGCATTATGCTGCGTTCTTATGCAAGACAGAGCCCCGTCTTGCATAAGAATGCAGCATAATGCTGAGCGACAGCCGTTTAGCGTGCATGTGACGCATGTTTCCCTTAAACATTTCTTTGTTTTATTTACAGCAAAGAAACTTTTATAGTAAATTTTACAAAAACGGCAATAAAATATAAGTTCCGTTAGTAAGTGCTTCTTCTGAAACAATGAAGCGAACATTGATAAAAAGGATATCTAGCTCACTATAGACAAACTGTCTCAAATAGTCTCAATATAGAAGATAGCTTTTTCCCGCGACTTTGTCTGCAAGAAATTTCTTGTTCCCCCAACCCACCCCGTCGCAAGGCATCGCATCGCTTGACTCCTGTATTATTTCGCTTTCAGTTATCCATCTTTCCAGATTTTATATTTTTCCTAGTCTCCTAGACTCTAGGAGACATAACACTGGTCGCTAGGCCCTCTAGGACATAGAGGGCCTAGCGACCAGCGTTATGTTAAAATAGTCTATAGCCTTCCTCAATAACGGTGGTATCAATTAACAAAATGTTTTTCAAATTCGACCAGGAGTTTCAGATAGCACGTTCATTCAATCCAACCAAAAAACTCTGCAGCTTTAATATCTCATACAAAACTTATAAGGCGATAAAGATTATTGAAGCAGGAAAACTGTCTGAATATGTTGTATACGATAAAGTACGAGAGTACCCGAAGCCCGGAATAGATAGACTATCAATACTAACAACTACTTCACAAAAGATACACTCGATGTAAGAAGTGATTTTATCCTTTGCTGGTCCTGAAAATCCGGGCACAGATGTACCAAATCCAGAGCATATGGACCCTAGGTGGACAATGTGGGGTAAGAGAAATTAAGGTGCGGCCGAAACGCAGTACAGTTTCATGATGCAGTTTGGTGTAATGAGAACTTTTATTCTGTGTTACTGGTACATGTTAAAAAATAAAGAAATTAAGTCTATTGTCAAATGTTCAAAAAAAGACCTATTCAAAAAATTTCACAAAAGTTAAAAAGTATTATTAGAATAAAGAGTTATCATCATCATCAACCTTTTTATCGTCTCACTGCTGGGCAGAAATTTCCTCTCATACAGAAAAGGATTGAGCTTAATCACCACGCATTGAGCAAATGCGGGTTGGCGAATAAAGAGTACCTTATCTTAATCCTGGTTAAAAACTATCTGGGTGCCATATTTCATAGAAATCCGCTTTGTAATTTTGAGTGTAAGGGTGACAAACAACCACTCATATAAACTTTCGCTAAAGACTAGTAGGATAATTAAAGGGATTTCATCAACCGAAGCATAACTAAAAAATATGCCCCTGGACTGTAAATTTATTTTTAATGTAACTA
Organism: Sesamia nonagrioides; assembly: GCA_017933935.1. NCBI lineage: Eukaryota > Metazoa > Arthropoda > Insecta > Lepidoptera > Noctuidae > Sesamia > Sesamia nonagrioides. The sequence continues at coordinate 783,599 of JADWQK010002226.1, read as the reverse complement.
AATATCAAATTTCCTATTTTGTGGTGGTTATTCGAATCAATGAACACTAAAGGCATGTGCTCTTTTGAACGTTTATTAATGCAGTCGGTGATGGGTACGAGCCTAGGGTAAGCCTTGAAAATCGATTCCTATAGAGATGATGATGAGAGATGGCGCAGAATGGTGTACGGACAAGTACGGTAGTTTGAGGAGCAGCGCAAAGCTGACCTCGATGCCAAACGCGACCAATTAAAGGCCCGCCCACCTGCTGCCATCACATACAACTACGTCGACGGCGTGCTTACGTGCCCTCAGTGTGCGCGAAGTTTCGCCGCCAAGATAGGCTACATAAGCCATCTTCGGGCGCATGAGCGCCGAATCATCGGCTAGGAGTCGAAGTGGTCGAAATCGGTCGGGAACATCATCACGATCATCATCATAGAGAAAAAATGTGCATGTTTACGTACCATTCCAAAATAGAATATGTGACTTTATAATGAACAACATTTCACCATATTGCTTACGTTAATCTGTTTCCCTTATCTAATAGAAGTTCGTTGTTCTATTATCGGGGCATTCCACAACTAATACCACAACATGTACCTTGATAACTATATCAAGGTACATTTACAGTATTTGTGGTAGTACTTGACCGATTTAGGCTGTACCTGGGCAAGCACTAAATTACCCTGGTACAAAGTAAAACGGGTCAAGTGCCGACGCTCTTTCTGTGAGGTATGCTTCTAATTAGATGAAGTATCTATTCGAGCAATAGGTACGAAGTCAAGTGGTTCTTTATGCCCGACCTTTCCATAATTTGTGAATACTTACATTAGACTCGTTAAACATAATAAAAGTACCACAAAAATGTCTTCTCGTGTGACCGAAACTTATATCCAAATCAACTGGATTATTTTAAGTTTATCGAGGTACAGTAAATACTCGACAAACTAAGATGCGGCTTAATTACCCAACCCACTATCAATTACCGTCTAAATCATTTAAAGCAACAATCCTTACCTTCATAAGTTAAAAAAAAAATGTCTGCCTAAAACCTCTACGTGTAACGCAATTGATGTTGTTGAACTGACAAAATTAATCTAAGGTGACATAAATATAACAAGCTTAAAATCAAAAAAGCAATCTTTTACGAAGATGACAAGCGATTAACCTACAAACCAATACAACGCCTGCCAAGTAATACGACTAAAAATATTCCAGAAACGACTGGAACCAATGAATCGTGAAAACCAATAACGAGACGTCAAGTTGCGCAGCTGTGAAGTAAGGAACCAGAGACAGGAAGGGATGACATAAATAGAACACCATGTAAACATTACAGAAGGTTTGTCCAAGGATAAGCCAAAAAGAAAGCGAAGTCAAAACATTTATTTCAAAAAAGGCACATAAAAGGCACTTTTGGACATCAAAATTTACAAAACCTAGAATTGATTTATGCATATACATTACGCCCCTTCCAAAAGGCATGTATTTAAGTATTTTAAGGCACGGAGAAGTATGAGCAAGAAACTGCACAGACTGACTCATCTAACAATGTTTTACAATATTTAAATGCGTACAAATGAGGCATCAATCTTCTGAAATCAAAACATCGTCGAAGCATGTGAAAACATTGGAGAAGTCATTAGCATAAAGGGTTTACAAGGGCCAATGATAACGTATCAGGGCTGAAAGAATAAGAAAGATTTATAGAAAATACGGTACAGTAAGTGGAACATCGTGACAAACTTTTGAAGTTACGTCCAAACACGTCCACTCATTGAATCAATCGTTAAATCTTGAGAACGAAAATCAATGAAAGGTCCCTAAAACCTTTTCTGTGAGTGTGATTACGTGACGTCATTATGACGCGTTGTTCGCTTGTGGCACTGTAGATACCAACTTAAACTTTATTCATCAATCTCTTCATGGTCGGCCTTCTGTAAAGGCTTGTGTCTGATCAAAGCCGCTAAAAAGGTTTCAGCCGATCTAATCGGGCTTAACCGCAGTACTCAAAGTGAATGGGTCAAGCCACATATGCGAGTCATACCTTTCGGATTCCTTTTTATACGCAGTTTCGGGTTTATTGCGTAGGGATGTGAAGATCTGTTGGTTTTATTGTCTTTGTGGTGCGAGTAGATTCAATGACTCGTTTCGATTACATAAATTGACTAGGTGTGATTGGGTTACGCGAGCATTGGGTTGAAATCGTATTGCTATTTATCCAATTGAATAAATTCATCATATCTTTATTTTATTAAACACTATCGATCAGTCCCTGCTTGGCACTAGTTCTACGAGTTGACTAAACTTCTAGATTTCTTAATTATATATCTGTAAGTTTAATGTTAATATGTCCTAAATGGTGAATAATCATGAGTATATATAAAATATGTGCGTAGATACCCGTTTCATTGATAAATACGCGTGAATAATTTTGATGCAATTAAAATTCATATTCAAGCTAATACAATGGAATATTTGACGTGAGAGTGTTGTATATTAATAATGGTGACGTTGCTGAATTATTTTATACTAGCCTCCGCCAGCGACTTCGTTCGCGTAGAGTTAGTTATGCTCCGCTTTGACTTCAGTTTTCGCAACATTTTTTGTTACTGCTCTGCTCCTATTGGTTATAGGGGGATGTTATATAGCCTAAAGCCTTCCTGGATTAATAGGCTATCCAACGCAAAAAGAATTTTTCAAATCGGACCAGTAGTTCCTGAGATTAGCGCGCACAAACAAACAAACAAACTCTTCAGCTTTATATATTAGTATAGATGAAGAAAGAAAACAAAAAAAAGATAACTGAAAAATAATTGATATTTGATTCTTTGATATGATCTCAATCATACTCTAGAGTTATGGAATATAAAAAAAAACATCTTGTATAAATCAAAACCAAATAAATGATAGGGAAAATATTAAAAGGTGAATTTTAAAAGAACAGCTCTGTAACAAAGACATGAAAATGCTGCTTTAATTTGAGGTTTAACCATAGACCTAACGTTTCATTGAACAACAGACCTTAACTACCATTGATTCTCTTTAATAAAGTATTAAATTCGCGAAGTAACGTCCCTTCAAGTAGAAGTTATATTCCTTGAAGGAAAAGTATTATCGTCGATAGTAGGTCAAGAGTGTTTAGGACAGCGCCGTCGGTCACAACTGGAGGACCATCAATCTTCGGTATATGTGGCTCCGAGCGTTCCTATAGCCAATGTTCGTTTGCTCACGGCCCTCGCGGCATTACATTTACCCCATATTATGTTATGCTACAAGATTTCCGATACCAAATGTACTACATATGTGGACGGGATTTTATGTTGGTGTACGATGAAAGAGGTCTTAAAGATACGATTCTTTTTCTGACTTATCAACATATAAATAACTATATCCTCGCCGAGCTCCATAAAGAATAGAGGTAAACAAACCAATTTAGGGTTATCACAACTCATGTTTTACAAATCTCCTGTTATTTACATGATTATCGACTTTTACATGCTAACTATTTATTAACAATTCTTGTTGCAGCATATTTCAATAGAATCACTAAAATGACATGCATAATAACTTGGTATTTCGAAAAACCAATAAAAAGTCAACATTAATTTTACGTGATAGCCCTACAAAAAAAGAAAGATGGATGAAATCCAGGTATTAAACACGTTTTGTGGAATTCACCTAATGAATAAAGTTGAGGCATTTGTCAAAACAATTTTGCGTATTTTAATTACTTTCAAGTCAACTGCATAACACATGGATTGTAATACTTTCAAGTGTAGATTAAGTATAATATACAATGTGTAAAGAAAAACCTGTCCGACCCATAAGAATAATAAAGGTTAGGTAAACACTTGACCAAATATAATATAAAATTTTACATAATCATCATAGTAACAATACTAATGAATTTTGAAATAATCCTTTTTTCCTGGGAATTAATTCCAATTTCCCCGAAATTTGGTAATTTTTAAAAAAGTGACAACACCGGTATTATTATAAGCGAATAGCGACGCGACCACGTCACAGGTGCCGCATGCCCTGCCCCCAGCCGCCCGCGGAAGGGGTTGCTTACCGCACATGTATTAAGTTACCTCTTTTTGCGAAATAATATTTATTTTTTTAGGGGGATTTTTTTTTTAAGTTTAGCCTGTCTGTGTGCGCATTAGTAGAATCAGTTATCGATACCTAACAATACCTTCACGGATCGGACAGGGTTTTCTTTACATATTGTATATGTATCAAAAAAAATAACCTATTAGGAAATTAGCTTAAATGTGTGTCATATTTCATTCAAATCGGTTAAGCGTTCTATGCAAATCATAAATGTCTAAACAATTATTAATTTTATGAAAATCATATATCTAGAAAAGGTTGTTAACATCTCGACTGTCCCTAAGTATAGTATCGAAATGGAAAACTGGCACTTTACAGGAGAGCACTTTGAAGTTTATTTTGCGTATAAAATTTGCATCTATTGAGCTAACTGCAGTTAATTTCACATATATACTAAAATTGTTGTAATTAACAAATACATAAGATCTATGCATTGAATTTATTGATAGTTTCTGTGAAAAGCTAGTTTCGATACTTTATTACGTTCATCAAATAATAAGAAAAATCGAAACTGCCCTTTTCGATACTGTACTATGGAACAGTTTTTGAAAAGTTTATCGAAAGTGGCTCTTTCAATATGTTACGTCGGGCTTAGTAAACAGAAAAATATTGAAAGTGACATATTCGATCAATTACATGGGAGTAATTTTTAGGTTTCGATATTATACCTATAAATAATGAACGAATGAACTGGTAACAAACTAAATAAAAATGAGTTTTTATTACAAAAGTTTAATTATATCAAAAATTACAATCACAGATCAAGTTCTATTTGGCATAATGAGATCAAAATGTACTTAAATTAGTTAATTCGTCATGCCATTGCTGTCAATGACAACAAAACATTTTAATTATTTCCACTTAGAATAAATAAGAATTTGGTAATACAAAAAGAGTAGGTACTGTTTTACAATAGTACCTAAACTAGCCAGCTAAATGTCATACTCAAAGAAATAATATTGTTTTATGAAAAAAAAAAACAACAACCACAATTATTATATTTTTATTTTTGTAACATAAGAATGTAATAATAAGTAAATAACATAATGTAACGAGTCTCCTGTCTTAGTAATGTTATTTTTCTTTATGTTCTTTAATTAACTTAATGAATTTCTTAAATGAAAACCAAATTATATACGAGTAAATACCAATATTTATTTAATTTTAATCATCGGAGTCTTCAGGTGAGGCCGAACTATATTTTAAACTTTGAAAATATCTATGATATTCTTAGGGTATGGCTGCTGTGTTACATAAATGAATCAAACCCTTATATTATTTAGCTTCAGGTAATGGCAGTTGTTGAGTATAAGACTTTTTAAGTTCAACATCTTCCCTCCTTCTTCCACGACTTCTCGTTTCTATTTTGGTGTTTTAACATCTTTTAGGTTGATTTTAAACTTTAAATAATTTGGATTCTTTTTACACACATACTGATTTCTTTAATACTATTCGATTTCATATTTTCATTTGTATCTTTTTTTCCATTTCTGATCATACAGCAAGCCTTTAAATTAAAAAAAAAAGGTCATCTTGAGTCCTTTGTACTACATTATATGGGGTTGCGTTAGTTTTACACCAACGTACTAAGGCAAACCATTAATCAGGATCGCCCTCGTTCTGTGTATACCCTGGTTCTAAAAAGCGAAGCGTGATATTTATTATACATTTTTAGCTAGGTACATGTAAAGGGAATACACTATTTGATTGCGATTACAGCCCGCGCAGTTATCAGATAAAAAAATAATAATAGCACCTTCTTCTACTTCGTTCGACTCTCTCTTTCCTGTAGGTACACTCTGTCCATAAAAAGCACGTATTTTTTTAGCAAGCATGTTTCCAACTCCAAACAAATTGAAATTATACAATGATAGCTTCCGTTTATAATTGAATAGACTTAGGTACGTCACCATGAGGACAATTCAAAATTTTCTGAGAATCAAATGTAGCACATACTATTTTCGATGAATTTTCTGACAGGATTTTATCTTTATTTTTAAAATCTCTAGCAATTGAACAGTTGGAGTTTTTTTATGAGAAAAATTGTAACTGTAACTTGTCGCATAAATTCTTTTTATGCACAAAGAATGCTGGCGTAAAGTTTGTGCGGCATTATTATAAAGATGAAAGTTATCCCACTCCAGATACAATGAAAACATTTTTTCATCGACAAATTATTATCTAAATAAAGTTTGCTGGTATTTTTCCGTGTGTCATTATCATCAAACTTTTTACTGTCCCACTGCCAAGCACAGGTTTTCTTTCATACAGAGAAGGATTGAGCGTAATCACCACGCTTGCACAATGTGCGTTGGCTATTTCAGACTTAAAGTTCAGGTTTCTTCAAGATGTTTTCCTTCACCTTGTAATCAGTCAGATATACTTAGAAAGTAGATATCACTTTAGAAAAGTTAAATTGGTATTTGCCTGACTTGGAATCGGACCCGCATACTCTTATTTGAGAGGCTGATGTTTTAACCACTAGGCCACTACGACTTGTCCTGTAACTTTAAAGCGACGGCTGTGCTTTTGGTCCCGGGTTCGATCTCCGGGTCAGGCCAAAATGTATTCCTGAGAATTTCTCGGTGCCAGCCAGCCCGGAGTCTGGAAGTTAGCGGTCTTGTACCTCCGTGCTTTGGAAAGCACGTTAAGCTGTTATATAGAAATACAAGGGTAGAGGAATAAACAGTCCACTTTTGTCCGCGCACACAATTGTGCACTATAATAATAATATGTCCTGCATCGATCGCTGATCATTGAGATTAGCCACCATAGCCGAATATCGCTAAGGGGTACATGGACCTATAAACTCACATAATAACTATACTTTTCTATTGTAAATATTTATTTATTATAATACATAGTTAACACCTACACCAGTGCGAACAGACATGTAGACATGCACACAAATTCAAAGCACTAATCGGGGATCGAACCAGGAACCTTTCAAGCAAGAGCGTCCACTATCATGGAACCAATATCATCGTAAAATGTTCAAAATAATACTATTTAACAAATTTAAATGAGCAAGACAACTAAAATTCATTTTTACCAGAATTTAATAAATAACAGGTATCGAAATATACAAATTATTCCAATTGAAACTATCGTAAATGGTATTTTCGATAGATCATTTAAATCATGTACCCGTGTGTAATAACGAATGTGGCAGATTCGATAATGGAAATTAAAATAACATCAGCGAATAATATTGAATCAGTCACTTTCGATACCTCAATCTAAAAATATAACGCTGTACAAAATCGAATCTGGCACTTTTTATAGTATACATCGAGTAGCGATAAGTTAGTTCAAAATTCAGTTACTTAGAGCTTTTTTTATTGTCAATTCAATAAATCATCACATAAATTAAAACGAAGCACGGGCAAGGGTCGCGATGTACGGTAAAGAAATGGGTAGTTACGTCCTGCTCGCACGCTTCTTGCCTCCGCGTACAGTATCGTTAGTGAACATTCGATCATTTAGGCTGGATCATTTGTCAAGTATCGATATTATACCAGTACAAAATATGGATAAAAGTCATATTATAGCATAATTTCTTTTACAGTGTAAAAATATACTAAAAGAGGGATGTTTTGCAGCAATAAAAAAAAAACCTAAAATTTCAGTTTCGATACTGTACTTAGGGGCAGTCGATCTGTCTTTTAGGCGTAAACTACTCGTTGCCTAGCAACGGTTTGTTTACCTCTATTCTTTATCGAATTTAGCCGACATATAGAGAGTTTTTTAGAAGCTAGGCACTACCCCCACTATTTCCGCAGAAGAACTAAAGTCACCGGCATAGCTCTTCCGAGTCGCTAAAATTAAGTGGCAGTGGGCAGGACACATTGCTCGTAGAACCGATAGCCGATGGGGCAGTAAGGTTGTGGAGTGGCGGCCACGTACCGGATGACGCAGCGTTGGGAGGCCCCCAATAAGGTGGACCGATGAAGGTCGCAGGCAGCACAAGACCGATCATCGTAGAAATCCTTTATTCAGTAGTGGACGTCTATAAGCTGGAGTAGAAGAAGACACTATCTCGTCTTTTCATGAATATTTCACGGCAAAGCCTTTTTGGTTTCTCAGTGGAAATTCCCATCTGCAATATATCATAATGCAAGAGCACTTATGGATACTTCCTTCCATAGCGTCTATGTATAGCGTGAATTTATGTATAGGTATACTAGTTTCTGCCCACGACTTAGGCCTCGTGAAATTTCTTGTTTACCCGACCCGCCCCGTCGCCCGTCGCATCGCATTACCTACCCAAGTATCACTTCATTTTCGTTTAACATTCTTACAGACTTTTTTTCTTTTTGGTTCGGCTCCTAAGGATCATAACGCGATGTTAATAGCTTATAGCCTTAGGCTATGAACTGCAAGAAGACTTTTTCTAATCCCACTGGTAGTTTCAAATATTCTTTAGGTTCATTTTAGTATGAGACGATGGGCTTTAAAGTATTCTCGGTATCGGCATTTTCTTTTCCTCTGAAAAATGCGGAATTACTTCTTGGGCTCCTCAGTTTTGTCATTATGTAAAGAGCAGGAATGCCGCACTCTTTGGCTTAAAATTTCAAATCTTAAGCTAATAAAGAGTGCACAGTTAACAGCTCCTGTTTGCCTTGGCCTAGTCTGCGAACTTTGTAAACAAGAAAGCTTAGTAGCTTAGCTTCCAATTGGAATTCGCAGCACAGATTTGGCACATTGCCCTATTGAAAACGAAAAATCATCTCAACACATTATTGCAATTTTCGATACTGTGTTTAATGGTGCTGAACTAAATACAGTAATCAATCCGCCTAGCCCTATTATGTTGGAGTCGGCTTCTAGTTTAACCGGATGCAAAATTATACTAGTAATTTATATGGAACGCCTTCCTATTGGACTTCCGCAATCCCTTACTGGATAATGAGCTTATGACTATCCGTAACGAATCTCAAAGATTTATGAATGACAGCCAGCAAAAAAGCGGCATTTGCAAAGCATGGATCTAGACAGCCTCTATGGATTTAGCCTCCGTGGCGTAGCGCGCCGTCTCACACAACATTCGCGTCCTCGCGCAGCGCAATTTGTATGCATGGATATGAATATTTGCACTGGTCAGGTCGTGTCTCAAAAAGCACGTTAAGCCGTTGATCCCGGTTGCTATAAGAACATCTAGTGGCAGTCGTTACGGTTATTGGAGCCTTCAAAAGTCCAACAATTGGTCTAACTGTAATGCTTCGATATCGCCTTCTGGTTGTGGAGGTCAGACGGCAGTCCCTTCACGGAAAATATGGAAGTTGAGCCAAAATCAGCAGTTAGACTGGTAAAACGGACCCCAGACGCCAAAGCTGAAAAGCTTTGGATTCTACTGGGATTAACGCTGAGATTATAATGATGATGGATCTAGATAATCACGTTAATTTTTTTATCGATCCTGTGCGGCGAATTGGCGTCGTATTCGTGACTAAGAAGTTTCTAAAGACGCAACCTCCAGAAGGAAACCTCCGCGTCCAAGGACTTCGCTACCGACCATCGACATGTCACTGCCTAACTCCGTGATGAGGGCAAGGTGCATTTCCTCCTAAGCGGCACACTCCGCACCGTATTCAGTCGTCAGTACGTGGCAAAGCACCCATACCCCAAGAGCACCTGTGTCACCCGAAACGTCAGGGAGGGAGGGGGTGTACTCGTTTAATCTAAATAGTGAGGAATGTAGTCCCCTTCCGGCGGTAACAAAATCAGTAGTGTAACCGAACACCGGCCTTCAATGCTTTGGGTGGTGGCTAATAGAAGAGTGCACTTCTGTAATGACGGGATTCTAAGATTTTTATTTCGGGTTGACGGTCTGGAAATGGAACAGCTTAAATATCATTTGGAAAAGGCAACAACACAGTTCCTCTCTCTGCAACGGATATTGGCGCAACGCAAGGTGACACAATTTTTCTGGTGTTTTGCGATTGTGTTTACAAATAGTCAAATTTTATAAAAACGATTGTGGTATTTGGTTTAATTTAATGTTGGTAAATAGAACTTATGTAAATGATTTTTCTGATTGCCTTTGTTTGTCTTTATTTGCAAAAAGAAACAGTTAACCCATTTTAATGAGAACCATAACTTAGATAGTGTGAAGGTGTGAACTTCAATGAAGATAAATGTTAGGAGGATTTTAGTAGCATTAGGACTTTAACACAATAGGGAGCAGTTAATCTTTTAACGTACAGGTATTACGTAGATACTCTTATAAGAGAAACCGCAGGAGGAGAAAACTTAGTTAAGGTTAAAAAATGGTTAGACCGATATTACAAACTTTTTAACATAGATACGACATCATCGTGCCAATGGTATAGCTCATAACATAATTAATGAATGGACCTATAACCAATCATTCAGATTATTGTAGTAGCTCTAATTCTTTGTTTTTTTTTCCCTGAGGAGGGACCTGTTAATGAGTGCTCCAGACTGTCGTCCAACAGGGATAGATGGAGAGCGATCGTGCGGCGTGCGACATCAAAGTCTCGAATTCAGTCATAGTGACCACGACCGTTCTGTCAAGAGCGAAACGAAGAAGAAGAATTGTTTAAGACCTCAACGGCTACCTTCCCATTCAATCGGTAGAAGTTGAGGGGTAGTATAGAAAGTTGTAGCATAATTTAGTTGGCAGTTAAAATGAAGAGTAGTCTCACCTTCTCAGTAACAGCGAGACCAGCGTACTCCTCAGGAGCCAGGCAATCGCCTTTCAGCCAACTTGCAAGGCGCCCTAACTCCCCGAGCATATTTGATGGTGTCAAAGAACTAAGAGCCATTCTATTTGCACTGTAGTCGTAAACTTTATTTTATTGGAAAATGTTTGACAACAAAATTTTCTTTTATCTTGTTTTTTGTAAGTACGTAAAAGTTCGTTGTATTTAGATGGCCAAAGTTAAAACAAGCTTTTTTGACAATTTCATTTTATTAAGTACATACTTCATAAAATATTTCCGTGAGAAACAAACTTTTAATTCCAATCCAAGTAAGAAGCAGTTCATGCAATTGAAATATAAAACTTTTCCAATTACGTCTATTTCGCAGGAAGGTACACTTTATAAAATTTTGTAACTGTAAAATTGCCGCTGTTTACCGAGAGGCGACCACCCTCTATGGCGGCGCGAATTCAACTGACAGTAATCGGGAATCACAGTTATTTATCGTGAAAATATTCACATTTTCAAACTTACGCCGTGTCATCCAAACGACTTTACACTGTATTGTGTACTAGTAGGGTGTATTTTAAAATGTCAAAGGGCACAGTTCAGATTTTCGGAGCATGCGCGAGGTAAAGAGACGGCCGAGGTTAGAGAGGGATGACGATATTTCCGCAATTTATTTTCCATTTCCGAATTCGAAACACGTGTTTCGTTATTACTGACTAGTGACTATTAAGGCCCAACACTGTGCAATTAATTGTTTGGGGTGGTAATTACCCCCTTCCTAGGAGTCTGCTACACACTAGGTCATCAGACATATTTATACAACAGTCATGATAAACTTTATGTGAATTGTATACAGCAAAGATAAATATTATTGGTATTAGTTTACTGTTATTTTTGTTAAAGGTAATCAGAAGCCCCGAAGTCTGTCCTACCAGTCTTACAAAGGAGTATCATATTATCCAGTGACTAAATTGTGGAGCTCAGTTTGACTGCTGTTTAATATGATGTAAAAAGCTGAGTACCAGTCAGATACATTTGCACCCTAATTGCATAACACACACCTACTATTGATGGGAATCATTTCGAAGCATATTGCTAGTCCATTGCCTCATAAGTTCAAAAAATTTGTTGCCTCAACAATGTATACAATGCAATGAAAGTCATTGAACTGTCAAAATGAAACCCATTGCTACTGATAGTATGTTACGCAATTACTCTGCTGGTTAGATTGGAAGCCGACCCCGACATTGTTAAAAAAGGCTTGGCAGGTGATGATGTTTATTTTTATTAATGAAATTACCTAATTAAAAATATTTTAGATGGTACTATCATATGAATACCTTGATTTGTCATATAGCTTGAATACTCAATGAAGTCGAAATAGTAAATCCAATATAGAACCTCATGTGGCCAGTGGACGGAAAAAAACAACCAATTAACCTGGCAAAAGATATGATACAGCCTTTATAATAAAAAAAGAAATACCATTTTCATAGATAAAACTAGTGATTTTTTTAATTCATATTCAACAAACTTAATTTTGAAACATTAAACACTAATCAAAATATCTTTTTGCTCTGACAAAGGGTTGACTGTTTAATTTTAGAGTAATAAACGTAAAACAGCTTAATGCTGCTGCAACTGGCAGTGGCTGGATAATAGAGTTAAAAATGTATATAAAATTTATTCCGACATTTACTTGCATATTAAATTTGTTTTTATAATAATTATGTCTTCAGTGGAACAGAATGTAGTTGTGGAATGAGTAAATATGTATTTTCACACAGTGCATACGATTAGTAAAGCTTTGCGCTAAAAAAAGATAAGGTCACAGATAACCCTTATCAACATTCACAATATAACTATTATAACAATCATTAAAAATAAAGAGAAATTTTAATTATTATCTAAAGCAGACCAGCTAACCTGCAATATTATATCTGTCGTAGAATAATTAGTAGAATAACTTTCCTATACCTTTAAACAATATTTTTTTATAGGAGGCAGTGTATGGAAAATGTATTAGAATTTGCATGAACTTATTGGTTCCAAAAAAGAAACAAAATTGATATTTTGGCTCGGTTTTTGTTAGACGATTTAAGAGTAATGTTCCTGACGAATAAATAACTAAAATCTAAACTTACCTTAGGTGTATCCATAGCAGCAGCTCACGATAATCGATAAAATAACCAATTCACATTAACTCGACATATGTTTTGGAAAAATAAATTTCAAGTCACCAAAGTTCACGAGACATAAACGCGTAATTCGCTGAAAACAAATTATATAACGATGATTTTCGGTTTTAATTCAACAAGTAGAAAACAACACAAACAAAAAATCAAACCAAAAGTTTGATTTCTTAGTTTGACGTTTGTATTTCTGTGGACGTCGTTGAGTGTTGACGAAAAACGACAAAGAAAATGAGATTTTTAACATAAATATCGCCTTCTCTTTTTCGCTTACGATAGTATAAAGCTGTCTCCTACAACATTGAGATTTTTGTACGGAATATTCAGAAAGATTGCATTACCTCTCGTGCGGTTTCATGTCATGCCTGTCAACATTTCGTCTTAGAACAAGGAAATTCTATCTAAACTGGAATGTGAACTTGCATAAGTCTCTTATTTAAAAGAAGACTCTATCGCAAGAGCAATAAGGTCGATCGGAAATAAAACTTTATTTGAAGATAACACGGTCCGAGGGAGAAAGCGTCTCAGTAGCACTCTGTCTCTTTCTAAGTGTTACCCGTATTTATTTTTTGTAATTTTGTTTGAAACCAACAATTTCGATTAGAAAAAAGATGGTGAAAAAGGGTGCCATTAATGTCTGCAATAGTGAGTCATACCCTGGATGCGGAATATCATTCTTTAAGTAAGGTTTTTGCGGTAATCATTGATAAGTTATTTTGTTTGTATGTAGGGTGACCATAAATTTCGGAGTAATTACACGTAAAATACGCACCTTAGGTCCGTATTCCAGAAAGAAACTCAAGCTTTGATCTCTACTTAAACATTACATAAAACTAGTTATTATATTTTTATTATTATTTATAAACTAGTGCTTGACTGCAATCCCGCCTATTCACTCAAAAAAAAAACTGAGTCAATAGGAAGGAAGACGGCAGTTGAGCGAGGTGATGCAATGTTTAACCCAACAACACGACCAACGATGCTGCGCCAGAGGATGATCTGGAGACCCTCCACGACCAAACTCCCGACACAACAACATTAGGCACATGTAGTTTCAACCAATCAAATGGCTTGAAACGAGATTTAAGTAAGTAATGCTTGAGTTTTGAGTAACGTTCTGTAATACGGACCTTAGAGTGAGGCCGCAGAGTGGTTACCGAGCGGTTACGATAGATCCCAGCTGACGCCAGAGGTAAACGCCCGCGCTAGCCCGCCCGTACGGACCTTTGACCATATTTTTGTTGGGACAACCAAGTAACAAGCAAGCAAGCAAGCTCATAATTTGATGGTTTTTCATTACATGATGAAATTTTGTACATAGATTCTTTACTTAAAAATACTGGACACGTTATTCAGGTTTCGCATAAACAAAAATTAATGTAATGTAATTATTGAGCACACAAGCGGACCTACTCTTAATGTAAAATAAGAATAAGTACTGGATAGTAATGAAAAACAGGCGGATGCTACTACCAGATTTATTATCGGTATTTCCACAGGTTTTAAAGTATACAATCTCTAGATTCGGTCAAGTAAAGACACGGTGTAGTCTTAAAATCTAAAACACGATTACATTTTACGAGACTAAACTAACACACCCGCACTCTACGACGTCTCGGAACAGAAAGGGGCCGTTACCACAGTATGTGGGCGGAAGAAACCGATATTTTCTAACTTCCGGCAATGAGAGTTTCTAGAACATTCTAAACGTATTTATCTCACCGCCCCCAGGTGTCGAGAGGCGGGTTTAAACTACAACTTTCATTGACAAATAATCGTGATTCATTCATAAACCCAGCACATCTGGCGGCCAATAGCGGTACTACAGTTCTCAAGATCAATATGGCGACCGCCTTCATTCATAATACAGCGCCTCCAGTGTCGAAAAGCGGTACTACTAATATTGTGCGTACTACGTTCATTGAAGCTGTCGCCTCCCTTCGACAACAGAGGTCGCTAGCTGCCTATGTCGGCTACAGTTTATATCAGTCACATTTCTCCCGCCGTGTACATGCAGTGTACATAAATATCACCAGTGACTGGTATATACTACACGACACTAACAATGAAATGAACAATTCAAGCAACTATATAACATAACAATTTAAGTTAAGGGTAGCCGCCCCAGAATTCCTGCTCTGCTATATATTAGTTCAGCTTTAACTAAAAACAAACTCCTGCTTGTAGCAGAATTCTGGAGCGACGCCATCAAGGAGACACATAACGTAAGAACTTATTCTATCAAGGAGACACATAATGTAAGAACTTATTCTACTCTACACTAGCGTCTACAAATACAAGACAAACAATTATTCATGACAATAACTAAACTTCTACTGGTATAACGACGAGACGTTTAACAGGACGACGCATCACACCACTCTTGGTTTTGACGTCGACGACTCTTATGATACCATCTGCGCCTGGGTACGTGCGTTCGACTCTTCCCTTTGGCCATATGTTTCTTGGTAAGTTTGGGTCCACTATGACAACCAAATCGCCCACCTTAATCGAATCGCCGCGTCCATGCGGCTCCCGCCGGTTTTGAAGCGTAGGCAATACTTCGTGTACCCACCGTCGCCAGAACAAATCCGCTAGTCGTTGCGACGCTCTCCAATGCGAACGGCGTAGTTCATCTTGCCTCGTGAAAGTCCCTGGCAAAGGGACTTTAGAAGGAGCTCCAAGCAGAAAGTGGTTAGGTGTCAAAGCTTCTTCGTCGTCAGGGTTAACCGACACATGGGTCAAGGGTCGGGAATTGACCGTGTGTTCTATCTCTGTCAAGAGTGTATGCAGCACGTCTTCATACGGATGCCGATCAACAAGTGTAGCATTCAATGCAGCCTTTACCGTGCGTACCAATCTTTCCCAAGCTCCGCCCATGAACGGCGCTCCTGGCGGAATGTAGCGCCAGTCTATGTGACGTACCTCTGCTTCGTGTTGAAGCGATTCTAGGTCGGCCTTACGGAGCTCAGCGTCTGCCCCATGGAAATTGGTGCCGTTATCACTCCAAATGACTTCAGGGCATCCACGACGAGCCATCATACGTCTCAATGCGAGTATAGCCGCATCCGTTGACAGCGAGGCGGCGACTTCTAAATGTACAGCACGCGTAGTGAGACATGTGAACAATGCCACGTAGCGCTTCTCATGATGTCTCGCCACTGTGACAGAGAGTGGCCCGAAGTAGTCTAGTCCTGTGTGTGTGAATGGACGTTGATGGTGTGCCAGTCGACAGGGTGGTAATTCACCTGTCAACGGCTCTGGTGGTACAGCTCGACGGAGCCTGCAGGGTTGACATAGCTTGATAACTGCACGGACGGATGGTCTCAAGCGTAGAATCCAGTAGTGTTGCCGTACCTCATTCACGACGCATTCCACGCCACTATGGTGTAACTTTCGATGTATCCAGTCTATATACAAGCGGCAGTAACGGTGGTTACCGTCTAATACTGCTGGTGACTGTGTTTCGCGTGATATATCGACTGCTGCCGCGATTCGCGAGCGTATTCTCATTATCTTGTGTTCGTCGATTGTCAGCGATAGTCGCTTCAACCGACTGCCAATCGGTACCGTTCTCCCGCCGGTGACGTGACGTAACTCATTTGCGAAACTTTCTTCCTGTATAGCGCGTGTCCAAAGAATCTCTGCCCGACGTGTGTACTGTGTACCAAGGGATATGTAGACCGTTGAAGTAACGCGGGGGTTGCGGTTCTGCTCTCTGCACCGCTTTCTCGTACCTTCCCGTTGCTTCTCCATCCAGTTCGGGTCTTCAATGCTGATGTTTTTATTGCGTTTGCGGACAGCTGCTGCGGTATGAACTCGAAGTCTGTCGATAAATTGAAGAATGCGGGCCGTTGCCCGGATGAGTCGCAGCCAGGAAGAGAAACGCGTAACATCAGGTAACGCCTTCATTAAAATAGACTGACCGTGAGCAGCAGTGATGGCAACACGCTCCTCGCCCGTGTCGATATAGAGGTGTGAGTCTGTTTCCTGTGGCCAATCCTTTTCGTTGTCATAGAGAAATGAAGGGCCAATGTACCAACGGTGGCTCGCCGTGAAGTCAGTCGGTGTATCGCGAGTTGAGTCGTCGGCGACATTGTGAGCGGTGGGCACCCAGCGCCACTCGTTCCGTTCTGTGATTTCTTCTAATTCTGCTACTCTGTGTGCGACGAACGGCTTGAAAGTGCGCGCGCCCGCGCGCAGCCACGCCAGCACAGTGCGCGAGTCGGACCAGAAGACTCGGCGGTCGGCGCGACGATCGTGCTCTCCTTCCACGCAGCGCGCCAGGCGCCCGCCGAGCACGGCAGCCTGTAATTCAAGTCTAGGTATAGATGTGACCTTAAGGGGCGCAACGCGCCCTTTCGCTGCCGCGAGCGACACATCTACATGACCTGTGTCATTCACTGAACGCCAATATGCTGCTGCAGCATAGGCTCGTTCGCTCGCGTCCACGAAAACGTGCAATTCTAACCCAGTCGAGTCATTATAACCCGGGTGACAACGTGGAATATGCACGCCTTTCAGAATTTGCAGAGCATTTATCCAGTCGCACCATTTACGTTCTAGATTTTTAGGTAGGCGTTCGTCCCAACCGATTTTTAAACGCCAAGCGTCTTGCAATAGGCACTTTGCCTGTGTCGTAAACGGTGCGGCTAGACCCAGCGGATCATACAAAGACATTGTTGTTTTTAATAACTGTCGTTTAGTGACCCGCATGCTCAAATAAGAAGGGTCTACTTTCCTGAAGTTAAATCCTAAAGTGTCACCCTGGTGTCGCCAAATAAGACCGAGAATTTTCTCTTCCTTGTTGAGCAGAGTATCCTCCTCTGCCGGCTCGGTCGAGAGGCCAGCAACAGCGGCCGGCTCGTTGGACGCCCACTTTTGCAGCACAAAATTTCCTCGTCGATGTACAACGTCGACTGCTGTAGACACTTGGTTTGCTTCTTCTGCGTTGTCGAAGCTCTGTAAAAAATCATCCATATAGTGATTCCGTACTATAGGGTTAACAGCTTCGGGGTAGTCGACCTCAAGAACTTGTGCGTTGAGATTTTTAACATAAATCGCAGTGCTTGGGGAAGAGGTCGCACCAAACAACACCGTTTCCATTCTATATTCGATGGGTTTTTCAATAGATTCATCTGTACTTATGTGACCGAAGCGTTCTCCAATCTGTGGTAATACATGTACCTTTGTCAGGTTGCAGGTCTTGCCATGTAAAATCCAGCCGAGTGGTGTACGTGACGCTACCGGCTGGTTCTTTGTGCCTACTCGTGCTTCAGAGGCGAGCAGCAGTGCCCAATTGTCTTGGCCTATCAAAACAGTTGGCACGCCCGTATCGTATGCTAGCTGCTCGGCTATTGGTGTCAGGTGTTCGAAACCCATCAAGTCCTTTGCCCGTATCGACTGGCCTGATAATTTAAGTCTGTCAATGGTTCTGGCTTCGATGTCTATGCCTTCAGATGTGTACTTGCCTCGTATATTTACCTTGACTCGTTGCGAGTTCGTGGCGTCAATACGCGCGCCTGCTACGGCCTCGATGTAAAATGGATCATTTGGGCCTTTTGCGCCTATCCGTTGCGCCACGTCAGCGGCAAGAAGGGTTATTGTCGACCCATCGTCCAACAAAGCAAATGTATCTACTTTACCGTTTGGTCCCGATAGTGTTACGGGTACTACTTTCAGCAGGACTTGATTGTAAGCGCGCGGCGTGCTCGTGTTGTTGATGACGGCGTGTGGCGTGCTGTCACCGCTTGGCGCCGTATCGTTGCGCGACGCTACGTGCTCGGTTGCTGTCACACGAAGACGCTCTTCAGAGTCGTTTGCAGCGCGCGCTCCCTGCCCGCTGTCGCTGTGCAGTAGCCTGTGATGATAATACTCGCAGCCTTGCACTTCACACTGCTTGCCTCGGCATCTATGCTTCCATGTTCGTCGGTTTAGGCATCTGAAACATAATTTATTTTTACATGCAGTTTCCCATCTATCATTTATCGACATTTTCTTAAAGTTAGAACAGATAGTCACTCTACTACAGTTACCGTTGCAAATCATGCAAGGTGTTTTATCAGTCCCTATTTTAAATGTCTTATGAGCCGGTCGTCGTGGAAGCTCTCGTTTATGTTCCACTTCTACTGTGGCGTGACGCGCATTAAGATCGGCCTCTCTATCGAGAAATCGTCCCAATACTACTAGGCCGGGCTCTGTGTCACCTGCCGCCATCTCATAATCGTACCACCGGCTCCTTAACGTAACTGACAACTTTTCTGAAATTGCAGAAATCATCTCCGGACTATATAAATATTCTGTTCTTTTCAGAGCTTGTACCGCGGCAATAGCGTTTGTGACCTTTGATGCAAACACACATATATCTGTAGGGTTATCTGATACCCTAGGTAACTGACGTACTTTATTTAATTCGTAAGTTATTAATGCGTGGGGTCGTCCAAATCGAGATTCCAACCTTTGCATAATTTGAACGGCCGAGGATCCTAGGAATAGGCATTTAACTGCCTCGAACGCGGGCCCTCTCAGGGACCTTCTGAGACGGGCCAAATTTCCCGCCTCTGTGTGAGTCGACGCGGACTCATTATACGCTGCTTTAAAATGCAGCCATTCGCCTGGGAGGCCACTATAAATAGGTAAATCAAATTCATACCTGCTGGCAGCGGGTTTGCCCCGCGCTACCTCTAACAATGCCTGAGTCAGTCCTTGCAGCAGGCTCCCTTCATCGCTATGTTGCTGCAGTGGCAACGGCGCCGTGTCGTCTGCCCTCGTCCTCCGCGTGTCGTCGTGTCGCGGCTGAGTGGGTGAATCCCTGTGAGGCGACACGAGTTGTGACTGCGGTGGGCTGATGTGGCCGCCGTGTTCACTGAGTCTGTCTGCGGCTTCCGTCCGACGTTTCGATGTCGCAGCAGAGCTCTCCTCTAGCAGTTCTTCGTCTGCCGATTCTGCCTCTAAGAGTGCCAATCTAGCGGCAGCGAGTTCCAATCTCGCTCGGGCCAACGACTTCCTGTCGGCTTTCGTCTCGCCACGTGGTTGTCTGTGTGGGGGTGTGGTCGCCACAGGGCTGTGAGGCTGGGTCTCGTCCGACTCTGTGACGGAATAGTTGGGCGGGTCTGCTGGTCCCACCGCTGTCGCCAATTCCGTGGAGTCCCCATCCGTGGCTCCTGTGACGGCTTCTTGCATACCGCGTGTTTTCACCATGTCGACGGCACACACACCACTACCACTTTCTGTGTAAAACTACACCGAAGCCCTACCCGACCGAATCCGATTATCTTAGGAAGAATACTGGAGCATCCGGCTCGAATGGACCAATATTGAGCACACAAGCGGTACTCTTAATGTAAAATAAGAATAAGTACTGGATAGTAATGAAAAACAGGCGGATGCTACTACCAGATTTATTATCGGTATTTCCACAGGTTTTAAAGTATACAATCTCTAGATTCGGTCAAGTAAAGACACGGTGTAGTCTTAAAATCTAAAACACGATTACATTTTACGAGACTAAACTAACACACCCGCACTCTACGACGTCTCGGAACAGAAAGGGGCCGTTACCACAGTATGTGGGCGGAAGAAACCGATATTTTCTAACTTCCGGCAATGAGAGTTTCTAGAACATTCTAAACGTATTTATCTCACCGCCCCCAGGTGTCGAGAGGCGGGTTTAAACTACAACTTTCATTGACAAATAATCGTGATTCATTCATAAACCCAGCACATCTGGCGGCCAATAGCGGTACTACAGTTCTCAAGATCAATATGGCGACCGCCTTCATTCATAATACAGCGCCTCCAGTGTCGAAAAGCGGTACTACTAATATTGTGCGTACTACGTTCATTGAAGCTGTCGCCTCCCTTCGACAACAGAGGTCGCTAGCTGCCTATGTCGGCTACAGTTTATATCAGTCACAGTAATGTATACATGCACAGACTTTAGCAAGTAGTTAGGATTAGGTATTACCCAGTAATTTGCTGATGCGATGATTTGCGATGTAATGGATTTTGAGGTACCGTATGTACATACATGTACATATTATACACCCAGTTCTCGAAAATGTAGTTAGAACTAACCAAAAAAAAGGTGCAATTATTATAATAACCGGTAAAAGTAAATAGTTCATTACTTTTGCATTCAATTTTGGTAATTAAGTATTATTATTATTCCTTTATTCCATTATATACACTTATAAATCATATTTTTAAATATTTCTACATAAAAAAAATATATAAAAAACATTTAAAAATATAAAAAATAGTAGCCCACCGGTATCCGGAATAGGGTCCAAGCTACCGGTGGTCAGGGCTCCAGAAAGAGGAACTTCCTGACGATGCGAGCCGTGTCCAGCAGTACCGCTTTCTGAATCAAGCCTTTGATCCAGCTGCCTAACGAGAGCCTCCTGAGGTGTTGGTCGAGGCTCTTGGCTATTAAGCCATTAGCTCTCACGACTATCGGTACAATGATTGCTGAATCTACTTCCCACATGTCGACAACCTCGTGAGCTAAGTCAAGATACTTGATTTGTTTATCTTTCTCGGCTTTCACGAGGTTCTCATCATGCGGGATGGTTATGTCAACAATCATTGCACGCCGCTCTGATCGATCCACCATCACTATATCAGGCTTATTGGCAACAATAGTCCTGTCAGTGATGATGGATTGATCCCAGTACAATATGATATAGCCATTTTCGAGAACTGGGTCGGGCACATACCTGTAGTACGGCACCTCCGATTCCACAAGGTTGTACTTAGTTATGAGCAAGTTGCTGATGAATTATCCTGGCTACAAGGTTATGTCTAGGCAAGTACTCTCCGTTAGCTAGACGAAAACACCCGGAGACAATATGCCTTATTGATTCCCCCGGCCGGTGACATGCCCGACAGATGTCAACTGTGCCATCTTTCACAATAAATCTCCGGTAATTGTTCGTCATCATAACTTCGTCCATAATTGCACATACAACACCTTCGGTTTCCCCAAAAAAGGTCACCGAATCGTAGCCAGGCCACGGACGCTTGTAAATCTACGTCAGGCCCGCGTAGGCCTCTGAAAAAACGTCTGTGAAGCTCCTTGTTCTTCCATACCTCCATGCGATCATTGGTGTTAAGCACTACTGGTTTGCGCCAGTTCTCTTTAGCCAAAGAGAGCGGAGTGAGGCCCTTGTCAACCGCGACCACATCTCGATGCATTCCCACATCGGTTGTTAGGAAATATTCCC
Organism: Sesamia nonagrioides; assembly: GCA_017933935.1. Lineage (NCBI taxonomy): Eukaryota > Metazoa > Arthropoda > Insecta > Lepidoptera > Noctuidae > Sesamia > Sesamia nonagrioides. The sequence goes on along the minus strand of JADWQK010002226.1, from coordinate 761,411 downwards.
TGAGACTGTATATCTCGTTATTGTGGAGGGTCTTAGCGTTTAAAAAGCCTCGACCTCCACATTTTCGCGGGATATACAGCCTCATAACCGATTACCGTGGGTGATGCAATCGATTTGCAGTCAGCAGTGTACGGACTCTCCTATCCAGGGCGTCGAGTTCGGTTTGAGTCCATTTGAGTATGCCAAAAGAGTACATCAAAACCGGCATGACCCAACCGTTGAAAGCGCGCACCTTGTTTCCGCCTGATAGAAGACTATTAAGTACTTTTTCAGGCGGCCAAAGAAGCGTTCTTTCAAGGATTGCTTCATGTCAGTATCATTGATACCCAACGCTTCCGACATACCCAAATACTTATAGGTTTCGGATGCGGAGAGGGCTCTAAGGTTTATGGAACTCATGAGTTGGGTTCCCACGGATTCCATAATCTCTCCTCGCTTTACATGCATGACCGGACATTTGTCCACACCAAATTCCATCCTGATGGACCTACTGAAAGTTTCAGTAATTTTCAGTAGCTCCTTCAGTTGTGAATTGCTGTGAGCAAAAAGTTTTAGGTCATCCATGTAGAGGAGGTGCGATATAACCTGACCACCTCTCCTCAACCGATAGCCTAGACCTGAATCCTCCAATAGTGTGCTTAGAGGATTCAGTGCTAAGCAAAACCAAAGTGGACTCAAACTATCGCCCTGAAATATAGCTCGCTCGATCCTTATCGGTTCGCTATTCCTCTGAATACTTCGACATCCTGGATACCGAAGGACTGTCCTTCATGTCGTCATACACGTCATCAGGAAGGTGCGTAGAGTTGCATCCACTTTATACAACTCCAGCACCCGACGACAGATCCTTTCGGGAACGACGAACTTGTCGGCTAATGGCCACATCAATGAGGAGTAGCTCCTTAGTACCGCGGGACCCGCTCCTACATCCATTTTGAGAGGCAGACATGATGGAGTTGCTGTCAATATGCGTGTTAATTTTAAATTTCAAAATGGATGTAAGAACTTTATAGAACGTCGGTAAACACGTGATCGGCCTATAATTTTTGGGCTCTGCGGTGCTACCTGATTTATGGAGCAGGTGGGTTATTCCTGTTGTTAAAAACTGGGGTAGCGAACCAGACTCTAAAGCAGTCTGGAATTGAGATGCCAAGCGAGCGTGCGACCTGGAAAACCATTTAATCCAAAAGTTGTGCAGCCCATCCGGCCCTGGAGACTTCCAATTAGGCAACGGACGGACTGCACGAGGTACATCTAGGGAGCAGATGGTAATAGCCCCCATTTCTGGTACTGGATCGCAGGCTCGCTCAACAACCTGAGTCCAACTACCTTCGGTGTGACTGACAGGCACCGACCAGATATTGCGCCAGAATGAACATGTGGCATCATCATCCGGTAGGCACGTGTCAGTGACACCTTGGTCTGATCGCTCCCAAGCTCTATAGACCCGCCTTTCATCGCTTTGGAAATTGCGATTCTGAGAATACCGCTCAACTCTTCGCTTGTACCGACGAATACGGTTTGCCCATGCATAATTCTTCTGCTTAAAAAAGTCGTCGCTTATTATTATAATTATTTAATTATTAATAATGATTAATGGTAATTTTTAATCATTTTCAATTTATAATATAAAACTTAAAAATACAATAGAAAACTAAAACAAAGGCCCAACTAAAACTCTGTTAAAGTACAAGACTTGCTTAATTAGTCGCTAACTAAGGCCCATATTACAGAAAGTCACTCAAAACTCAAGCATTACTTATATCTCGTTTCAAGCCATTTGATTGGTTGAAACTAGATTTAAGTAATGTTTAAACAGAGATCAATACTTGAGTTTCCTTCTGGAATACGCACCTTAGCAACCAAGCCAAAACTCAAAAAAAAAAAAAACTAATTTTATGACCCATCTCTAGAGGTGGTTAATATAGCGCATAGCGCCATTCTATAGCACGCTATTTTTTCATAGCGCATAGCGCACGCTATGTAGGTGGACGTTAAGACGCTATGACGCTATAACGCTATTTACGCTATGAATGAAATTGATCTAACGACTCGCACAGCGCGCGCCTGCTCTCCGCGGGCGCTGGACGCTATCTGCGCTATGCGCTATGAAAAAATAGCGTGCTATAGAATGGCGCTATGCGCTATACGGGCAGTCAGTAATCGCGTGAGCGCTGTGGACTATAAATGTATGTTTGTTGTCGGAGCACGCTATTTTCATCGCGCGCGATCTTAATTGTTAGTGTAAATATTAGTATAAAGTTCTGTTGAAAAACGAACTAGTGACGATTATTTAGTGGCTGCAAAGGTATTATTAGTGTGTGTAAATATTAATATATAATTCTGTTGCAAAACGAACTAGTGGATATTATTTAGTGTGTACTCTATGTAAAAATGTCTAATCGCAAAGGTGGTGGTTTGCCAATCTGGAACTTTTTTGAAAAATCTGCAGACGGCAGCAAGACTGCTATTTGTAATTATTGTCACTGACAGTTGTCCTTTAAATTTATTTTTTCGAAATCAGGATATATTATCAGTAATCGAGGAACACGGTTGTCTACTACAAAAGTAGTTCAACTAATGTTTTTAAATGTAAATAAATATAAATTAAAGAAGAACTACTGTATATATCTGTGTATAATGTAAATAGTTGTTTTTTTGTATATATACAATCAATGAACTTTTAAATACGCCTATATTTGATTTACGATTTATTAAAATTAATGTTAGAATAACCTTTACCAATTATAGACAGTCCTAAGCCTGAAAAGTATGAAAGAGAGTTCATTGATATCTTTCTATATTGCTTTTTTTAGCGTTCCGTTATAGCATGCGGTCTATGTATCGAAGAACGCTATGTAAAGTAACACGCTATGAAATGTAGCGTGTTGCAAGAATTATCGCGCCTGCTGGACGTCCACGTGCTTTCTTATTTATAGCGCGCTATAACATAGCGCATTTAATAGCGCGCTATAAATTAATAGTTTATAGTCTATAGCGTGCTATTTTTTTATAGCCGTTTTGAACAACTCTACGGCCATCTCTAGTAGCTGTCAGAATTTGGAGGTTTGGCGGGAATGTCAATATGAGTGTCACGCTCATTTTTCACTGGACTTTTAAAAAATATTTATAGTGTTGTTTACTAAATAAAAGCGCGTGATTTATGCAGTAACAAGTGCATTCAGTGAATAATTTATAAAGAACAGTGAAATATTGTAGCATAGTGGCCACATCATGACCTTACCCAAACTTCCTCCTTATCGGCCTCACGCGGGAAATGAAAGGAGATAGGTTTAAGTTAAGCTAGTATAAATTAGGATAAGTCACTCAAGAAAAAACTTACTGAAGTCTAGGCTGTATGGCGTACTATGACTTTGCCTTTTCCGTTCAGAAGAACGGAAAGAAGCAAACCAAAAAAAAAAAAATGACAGAATTTGTCAATTTGTGAAGTCCGTGATTCGTACAGATCGTATTTGTTTGCTCTTTGCATTTTGCGAAAATAATAAATTAATCTTGGCGGAGAAAACATCAAAATACATTTGCTAAACAGAATTATGACGTCGACTATGCCAACCGACAGGAATGACGAGCGTCGTAGAAGGGTAAGTAGCAGCAATATTGTAGGTATCAATAAATAATATTAAAATTATGCGACTCGGTGAATCATTCTTTTTGCGATTATTATTTTGTCTATTTGGGTTGATTAAATAGCCGAAGAACCCTGTTTTCGGGCAGAAAATAAGCTCAACAACCGGTTATCTTTAGCAATAAAATCATGCTATTGTATCTAGTGTTATAATTATTGGAACGTACATATCGATTTGCGTCGCTAGGAATTTTCCAGACTTTACTCTGGGTTCCTGAAAAACGATTTCAGACAAAGAGGAGGTCAATAAACTAAAATTTCAAGTATCTTGTTATGTTGTATGTGTGTATGTAATTAAAGTAAATTCATTACAAAGCATAACAACCCACAAACACCACATATATCAAAGTATAAAACTAAAGTAATTGGATTTGTCAATTAATTTGATAATCCTTATACTTGCTATACATTTTATCAATAGATATGGATATGACTCAAGTGGACTTTCTGTATTGTTTTGGACTCATAGTATTTTTGGTAATAACAACAATTATTAAAATTATATATGGTATGGATTTCATTGTGAGTAATCAATTATTATGTAATAGTTTACAAACAACAAATCTGTTATCATCAAAACAAAATCTGAATGTTTATGGTTATGAATATTAGTATATTTGCATTGGGTTCTTCGTATTTATCAGAAACTATCCATGTAAATAAACTGAAAATATGATAATCTGAATGCTTTTTAAGGTTCCGTATCTAAAAGGTAAAAACTGAACCCTATTAATAAGATTCCACTCTCCTCCTGCCTGTCTGTCACCAAACTCCGGATGAAGCATTTCGCCTCCTCCTTTATACTGCATACATCAAGGGACTGGAACAACTTGCAGGCGGCGGTGTTTCCGTCGGACTACAATTTGAGTGTCTTCAAGGCTAGAGTGAATTAAGTGAATAGGCTCTTAATAAACTAGCGCGCTTTACCATCAACGATCACATCATTGCTTACCATCAGGCGAGATTGCGGTCAAGCACTGGTGTATAATGTAAAAAAAAAAAAAGTAATGAAAACTGTATCTATTGGACCATGTGTTTTCACATGTGATGTAATATATTACCGCGGCTACTATAACAACAAATAGTAAATACAGTTTTTTTTTACTAGGACATGTATTCATACAGATGTGGACGAGTCTAACTGTTAATTAGTTGTATTATGTTGAATTTATTTACACTACATAATATTTTAGATGTATCTTGTTTATTACTCTGGCCCATAAATTATATTAAGGCTTGACCATGATAGGCTTTTCTTTCTCGGCCAAAACCGAAAATAAACAAAGTGTGAGAAAAAAAAATTTATACTCTTAACTTTTTACAAAATTAACTCTTTTAATAATCAAAGTTAAATAACTTACTATACATTTTATCAATAGATAAGGACATGACTTAAGTGGATTTCCTGTATGTATTTCACTCATAGTATTTTTGGTAGTTAATAACAACAATTATTAAAATTATATATGGTATGGATTTCATTGTGATTGTGAGTAATCAATTATTATGCAATAGTTTACGAACAACAAATCTGTTATCATCAAAAAGAAATCTGAATGTTAATGGTTGCAAATATTAGTATATTAGCATTCTTCGTATTTATCAGAAACAATCCATGTAAATAAACTGGAAATATAATAATGTGAATGCTTTTTAAGGTTCCGTATCTAAAAGGTAAAAACGGACCCGAGATTCCACTCTCCCTCCATCTGTCTGCCACCAAACTGTATCTATTGGACCATTTGTTTTCACATGTGATGTACATATTACTGCGGCTGCTATAACAATAAATAATAAATACAGTTTTTTTTTACTAGGACATGTATTCATACAGATGTGGACGAGTCTAACTGTTAATTAGTTGGTTTATGTTGAATTTATTTACACTACATAATATTGTTACGAATGGACCTTATGTCGATGGCATAAGGTTCAATATCGCGTGACATGCAGTGTGTCACTTTTAAACCCTATCTCGCTAGATCTAGACATTTCCTAGGTACAATAATAAAACGCATTGCTAGACCTAGGACGGCCTATCGAATGGTACAGGTCTCAACAGTTTTGTCAACAAAGTGTCGACATCGAAATTTCTAGAAACCCGTTTCCGGGAATTACCGTAGGTACTTACCTGGCCGGTGACCTCGAAGTTATGCAGTATTATTATTACGCCTAGAGGATTCTGGAATGTTCGATCAGCTGGCCTATATAAAGTGCCGCGATGCCGACGCAGAGTCAGTCTACACTCGACTAGCGATACGAAAACAGCGACAGTTAAGAAGCAATCTTAAAGAAGACCTACTGCGACAATTATAACGAGAACTGTAAGTACTACGTGAAGAAACATCTGTAGCGTTATTGTGTGTTTATAACACGGACTTCGTGGACGTAAGAGAAGACTTCGGTACGACATCAGCTACGTTCTACTTGTCATTGCCTACAATCGACTGTACCTTCGTTGCCAATAAACTTCGTAATCCTTAACCGGCGTTTAAGTACCCCTAGCCCGTAACAATTGGTGTCAGAAGCGGCATGCCGGTCACGCCAAGGGAAGACGAAAGAGTTCGCACGCGACGACAAGCAGCAATGGATTTGGCGCGTCAAGAGGAAGAATCGGTTGGTGTCCCTGTACCCGGAGTAGATGCGGCCGTCGTAACACCGACGAATGCGAGTGCGCCTACTACCACCACTACTCCCGGAGCCAGAGGACCCGATTTTTCGGCGTTGCTGGCTCACTTGACGGCGCAAATAAAGCTGAGTATAGAACAATCCCAGGCAGCAACCCAGGCACAAATAGAAAAAACCCAGGCGCAGATTAAAAGTGTAGCAGAATCCCAGGCAGAAACCCAGGCTCAAATAAAACAATCCCAGGCAGAAACCCAAGCAAAAATAGATGAATCCCAGGCAAAATCTCAGCAACTAGTATTAGAACTAAACGAAAAGTGGGAAACAACCAAAGAAGAGGTCAACGAGCTTAAAATAAAAACAGCAAAACAAGATGCCCGCATGGACCAGCAGGAAGCTCGTATAGAGAAACTAGACAATACCATCATGGAGTTTGGGAAAGAAATAGAAAGAGTACAAAAAGGAGGTATTAAAGGTGTGATACCTGTACCTAGTGCTTTGCCGACGTTCCAAGTACCTCATTTTGACGGTACAACGTCATGGGTGGCCTTCCGTCTACAGTTTGAAAAAGTCGCAAAAGGCAACAATTGGGATGACGATCAAGCGGTAACCGCTCTTACGCTTGCTCTGCGTGGTGATGCGGTACAAATTCTCGAAAATATTTCCGGCGATTGCAATACCCTAGCCTGTCTGCTAGAAGCGTTGGAGTCTAGATACGGGGAAAAACACGTCGAACATGTTTACAGGGCTCAACTCCGCGACCGCACACAGAAAAGCAGTGAGGGTTTGCAACAATGGGCATCGGAAATAGAACGTATTGTTCGGAGGGCGTATGCTTCAACGCCGGGAGCAATTGATGCTACTACGGTGCAAGCTTTTACTGATGGAATCCGAGATGCAGAAGTCAGGGCTGCAGTTCGTCTGGGTCATCATCAGACTCTGAAGGCAGCCTTGACACACGCTCTGTGTTGGGTTATGATGGAAAAAAGTAATTACCCAGGAGATGTTTTAATGAATTTATTTATTAGACGACACCATCGTTCACATGACCACGAGAAGTCAGTGACACACACAGACAATATAGAGAGTTATAAAAATATCTAATTACAATCCTCTTTGGTTTGATATTGGCGAAGTTTACATCTCCAACACTAGGCCTTAAACTAAGACAATATCAGTTACCTAACCTTCTAAGTTCTAGGCCTAAATCCAAAGAACACACTATATTGAAAATTAAACAATCATGAAACCTAAGTTACATGTAGGCTCCACTTCCACAAGTCTAATTAAAACAACTCTGTTATACATAGTGCCTCTGACATAAATATTATATAAACAGTACAATAAAAATAGTTTACAGCAGATAAATAAAACACGTAACAAAGAACCTATACTGTTATGTACACATAATCAAAGCGCAACCTATATCCTAGCTTATGTTTAGCATCTTGGATATACACTTCATATGTTTATCTTTACATAACGACTTCGTTAGTACATCTGCCACCATTTCTTCAGTACTTACATAACTAACACTTACAACATTTTTGTTAATTAGATCTTTGACAAAATGATGTCTTATATCTATGTGTTTTGTTCTAGAATGGGATAGAGTGTTACAACAAATCTTTTGAGCTGACTGATTGTCATTGAATAAACTTATGCTACATTCAACACCAGTACACTCCCGAATAAACGTTTGTAAAAACAAACCCTCCTTGCAAGAGTCAGAGATTGCCATGTACTCAGCCTCTGCACTAGACAAGGCTACCGTTCGCTGTTTACGACACTCCCAAGATCATCCTTAAGCTGTTTCTTAAAAATGTCTCGTTTTCGAGAATTCTTAATCGAGAACAACAATATGTCATCTACATATAAAGCAATGAAAACTATTTCTCCATCTTGATTATAGACATAAACACATTGTTCAGAAGACAACCTTCGAAAACCTAATTTATTGACTAAAACATTGTTTATCTTTTCATACCAAGCTTTTACTGCCTGTTTTAGACCATAAATTGCTTTATGTAACAAATAAACTTTTTCCCTGTTTTTCCTATCAATAAAGCCTTCAGGTTGCTCCATATAAACAATTTCTGTTAAGTCACCGTTTAAAAATGCCGTTTTGACATCAAGATGTTCTATCACCACTAGAGCAGCTAAGGCCAATAAAATCCTAATAGTTGAGTATCTAACAACCGGTGAAAATGTCTCATAGTAGTCTACCCCATACCTTTGCGTAAACCCTTTTGCTACGAGGCGAGCTTTATAACGTAATAATTCATTATTTAAACCCCTCTTTTTAGTAAAGATCCATTTACACTTTACAGCTTTATGCCCTTTAGGAAGATCTACTAATGACCAACACTTATTTTGTATAAACGAATCATACTCATCTATCATTGCCTTACGCCAGTGTGCAGCTTCACCACTACTCAATGCCTGCTCTGCCGTGACTGGAAAGTCATCGTCCCCCTTAGTCCCCACGAGCCCCGCAAACTCGACGGATTGATCAGCATCTTCAAATGTCATTGCTGACTCATCAGAATCAATGCTGGAGGAACCTGGAATATATGTAGGATCGGATGAGTGGTCTGTGACCTGAAAATCATCGGTTTCATTCAGACTAAATACAGTTTGCCTGCGAAAATTTCTGTCACCCGACATTTCATCACTCAACGGGACAGATGTGTCCAGCGACTGCTCTCCTGACTCACCAGGAGTCACTGAAGTATTCAACGGTATAGTACTATTTTCCATTGGTATTATACCAATACTGTCAGATACCACTTTATCACCATTTGACACATTTTCGTTTATGAAACTATTCTCGAGAAATACGACGTGCCTAGCCTTTATGCAAGTCTTAGGACAAGAAGGATCTACTAATCTGTAGCCCTTACTAGTATCACAGTATCCTACAAATACATACTTCTTACTTCTCGGATCTAGTTTCCTACACTTATCAGACACAGCGTATGCCAGACAACCAAAGACACGTAAGTGTGCTACGTTTGTCTTCTTTGAAGTCCACGCTTCCTCTGGAGTTAGTCCCATGACGGCTTTGGTGGGTGAGCGATTTTTGAGGTACACGGCTGTGTTTGCCGCCTCAGCCCAAAAATGTTTTTCAAGCCCTGAGTCCTGCAGCATGCACCTAACCTTATCCATGATACATCTGTGGCCTCGCTCAGCAACTCCGTTCTGTGAACTGCATTTGGGTATTGTAGTTTCATGTTTTACCACACAGTTTTCTAGATACTCTTGAAAAACATGATTGACATATTCACCCCCATTGTCACTCCTAAGGACCTTTAGTTTCTTTCCCGTCTGATTCTCGGCTAAAGCCTTAAATAATTTAAATTTTTCAAAAACCTTAACTTTCCTTTTTAGAAAATAAATAAATGTTTTTCTAGAAAAATCATCTATAAAAGTTACAAAATAACGCATCCCACCTAGCGATGGTACCTGCATAGGTCCACATACATCCGTATGTACAAGCCCTAATAGCTCCTTTGACCTACTATAACTTTTCTTAGAGAACGGCAGCTTAGGTTGTTTGCCCTCAATACATGGAACACAAGGATTAAAAGTAGAAACATCATAATCCATACCTGTGACTAATCCATTCTTCATTAGGTTCATACTTCTGGAGTTGAGATGTGCCAGTCTCCGATGCCAAATCTCCTGACTTACTTTATGTCCGATGCCCCATGCCGCCTCAAGACCACCTTGTAAGCCAGCATCCGGTTCCCCATCCACACAGAAAGAAGTCATGGCCCTCTCTGACTGTCGCTTGCCTGCTTTGTAACAATCCAATCCGTATAGGCCGTTGTTACATGTAGCAGTAGCTACAACCCTACCTCCATCCAAAATCCTACATTCTGTAGAAGTAAATATTACCCTATATCCCTTTCTAGACAATTCACTTACAGATAGCAAATTGGTAGATAATGCAGGAACATAATACACATTACTTATTGTTTTGTAACCTAATTTCTTTAAATTTACACAAACTCTGCCTTTTCCTTCCATAAATATGCTCTCTCCGTTAGCCACATTCACCTCTGTAGACCTTGATCGCTCAAAGTCCATCATCTGATCCTTGCTGTTACACATATGGTTTGTACAACCGGAATCAACATACCAAATTTGACGTTTTGGATACACTGACAATGCTGTCAAAAGAGTACTGCTATCCTTCTTCGGCTTATCTTTTCCAACAGAATATGAACCCTTCATGGGACAATCCTTTTTCATATGGCCTGCCTTCTTGCATCTGAAGCACTTGTACACTTTCTTTGTAGCCACTGCGCTCACATCTGGTACCTCTTTGTCATCCCTACGCAACTGTTCCAGCATCAGTTTAGACTTCACGACTTCACTGGTCAACTTACTGTCAGAATTTTCTAGAGCCATTATTAGTGGGTCAAAATCGCTTGTTAGCCCACTTAATAAAATGACAGCAACAAACACATCATCTAAAGGTGAACCAATATCAGCCAATTGTTGTGCTAACTCTGTGACTCTCGTTATGTACGCTTGCATGCCTTCCATCTCCTTCAATTTCACCCCAAAAAGCGATCTCAGCAACCCTAGTCTTCTGCATAGGCCCCTATCTTCATAAGTTTTTTGCAAACATGTCCAAGCTTCATAAGCAGTTTTAGCGTTGCGCACATGCTGCAAAGCAGACGGTCCAACAGACAGACAAATTTTCGCGAGTGCCTTTTGTTTCTTACGTTCATCTTTGCAATCTTCCGATTCAATGGTTTCGTACAGGTCTTCGTGTATTAGGATCATCTTCTTAGTAAATTTCCAATTATTATAATCCTCCATCCCTTTTAATTTGTCTATTGGAATGCCCACTGAAGATCCTGAAACCCCTGAAGCCATTTTGTTGAAAAACGTAACTGACGTGAAATTTTGAAATAATACTTATTTCCACCAAAACACGCGAAAATAACAATTTCGACGCGAGACTAACGTCCTGGGCCCATAACCTGTTGGGTTATGATGGAAAAAAGTAATTACCCAGGAGATGTTTTAATGAATTTATTTATTAGACGACACCATCTTTCACATGACCACGAGAAGTCAGTGACACACACAGACAATATAGAGAGTTATAAAAATATCTAATTACAATCCTCTTTGGTTTGATATTGGCGAAGTTTACATCTCCAACACTCTGGAGGTGGAAGCAGTACGCCAAGACGGCCGACAACAGCACCGCATTCGCGAGGTAACCCCAATAATAAAAACTCGGCAAGGACCAACCTGCTATGAGTGCGGCGAAAAGGGTCATATTCGGATCAATTGTCCCAGGAAGTCTAAGGGAAGAAGTACTTCTGGGACACAGGTGGAAGCCGAGGATTTAAACTAAGAACAGCCAGGGCTATGGGGCGAGTACTGGCTGGTCGATCTGAAGCCCCCATTATAACAGTATCACAAGTGGGCGATGGAAACAGTCTTATTATAGAAGGAGAACTGAATGGTAAGTCATGCAGTTTCACGTTGGATACTGGTGCATCAAGAACCATTGCACGACCGGAGCTATTTCCTCGGACCATAGCATGGAAAAGAGGGTTTTCACAATGCCGATTACAAACCGCCACCGGCCAACCAGTACTCGTCCTTGGTGAAACGAATGTGACCTTGAAAATGGGTGATAAGACATTTACGCACCCTGTTTTAGTAGCGAATATTACAGATGATTGCATAATAGGACTGGACTTTTTGAAGAAACAACATTGCATCCTTAATGTAGCAAAAGGAGTATTGAGTTTCCCAGAACAAGAAGTATTTCTTCAAGATGGAAAACAAGGGTCAGTGTACTGTTTAAGGAGAACGGTATTACCACCAAGATCAGAAACCTTAGTAGATATTAGACTATCACCAATAGGATGCCGTAAACGTTGCATTATAATTGAAGATTCTGGAGATCACCCAGACTGGATAACAGCAAGAACACTGATGATGATTTCCGATAAACCAAAAGTGCGCATTATCAACGTTAGTAACAAAGAAATAATTCTTGAAAAGAATTGCATCGTGGGTGTGTGCGACCATATAGCATCGTTGAGAAAAACAGAGGCGCACGAAAAGGAACGTGATAAGCAGTGGCAGGAACATGTATCGACACTACTCGAAAATTGTAAGGGCAATTTAAACAAATTCGAAAGTCACAAAGTTAAGCAACTGTTGTATAACTTCCATGACATCTTCTCTAAGACCGACAGTGACGTGGGAAGGACCGGGCTCGTCAAACACCATATAGATACGGGCGATACACAGCCGATAAGACAGAGACCACGTCGTATCCCCTTTGCAAGAGAACAGGAAGTGTCGAAAATGTTAAGATATATGGAGAAAAATCGGATTATCGAAGCGTCTACCAGCCCTTGGTCATCTCCAGTTGTCCTAGTCAAGAAAAAGGATGGCAGTACAAGGTTTTGCGTTGACTACAGGATGTTGAATGATGCCACGAAAAGGACAGTTATCCCCTGCCACGTATAGATGACACTTTGGACTTGCTAAGTGGCATGAAATGGTTCTCCACAGTTGACCTTAAAAGTGGATACTGGCAGGTGGAAATCTGTCAGCAGGATAAAGAAAAGACCGCTTTCACCACTGGTCCTGGGAATGGTCTCTGGCAATTCAATGTCATGCCTTTTGGACTGTGCAATGCTCCAGCTACATTTGAGCGCCTAATGGAGCGCATCTTGGTGGGGTTGCTTGGTGATGCATGCCTGGTCTATTTGAATGACATCATCATTATGGGACGAAACTTCGCAGAGCACCTACGCAATTTGGAGAAAGTCTTTCAGAAACTGCGTGAAGCGAATTTAAAACTCAGTCCTAGTAAGTGTACACTATTCCAGAAAGAGGTTGGATACTTGGGACACATTATTTCGGCGCAAGGAATTCGAACAGACCCCGAAAAAATAAAAGCCGTGTCGAAGTGGCCTACGCCTCGTAATAAAACTGAGGTACGCTCTTTCCTGGGTCTGTGTGCATATTACCGTCGGTTTGTGAAGAACTTCTCCGAGTTAGCGAAACCGTTGCATCGTTTAACAGAGGAAAAGTGTCTATTTGAATGGAACTCTGACTGCGAACAGGCATTTGCTCTACTGAAAACTCACTTGTGTGAGGCTCCTGTACTAGGTTACCCTAGTAGGGAAGGCCGATTTTTGGTAGATACAGATGCCAGCAATATGGGTATTGGAGGAGTTCTCTCTCAAACACAAGGAGATAGGCAGGTCGTTATCGCATATTTCAGCAAATGCCTTTCCAAGCCAGAAAGAAATTACTGTGTTACCCGCCGAGAACTTCTAGCCGTTGTTAAGACCTTACAACACTTCAAGAAATATTTGATTGGGAGGCAGTTTACACTTCGTACCGATCACGCTGCCTTACAGTGGCTCCTCCAGTTCAAAGACCCTGAAGGACAAGTAGCAAGGTGGATAGAGCAGCTGCAAGAATTTGACTTTGTCACTGAACATCGGAAAGGCAAGTCACACAATAATGCTGATGCTTTGTCTAGACGACCTTGCGAAGAATCTTGCCGACATTGTACCAAACAGGAAAAGAAAGAGAACGTAAGGATTATCCAGGTGAATGCTTTGGACGAAGACTGGGATAATCAATTATTGGAAGACGCACAAAAGGAAGATAGTGACTTGAAGACAGTAATCGAATGGAAACAACGTGGCCAGAGGCCCGCTTGGAGTGAAATATCAGCGCTTAGCCCAGCAGCAAAAAGTTACTGGGCCCAATGGGACAGCCTGATAATTGATAACGGAGTTCTCAAAAGGAAATGGGAATCACCCAGTGGACAGGAGGTCACCTTACAGATAGTTGTTCCCGGTGATAAAGTCGCGTCAGTGCTACGACAGGTGCACGACGGAGTATCCGGAGGACATCTAGGAGTAAAGAAAACCCTGGAGAAGGTGAGAAAAAGATTCTATTGGGTGCATTGCCGCGAAGACGTAGAGGACTGGTGTAGAAAATGTGCAGCCTGCTCCTCAGTAAAGGGACCGCAAACGAGAGCCAGAGGTCGGCTGAAAGTGTACAATGTTGGTGCAGTTAAGAAGCAATCTTAAAGAAGACCTACTGCGACAATTATAACGAGAACTGTAAGTACTACGTGAAGAAACATCTGTAGCGTTATTGTGTGTTTATAACACGGACTTCGTGGACGTAAGAGAAGACTTCGGTACGACATCAGCTACGTTCTACTTGTCATTGCCTACAATCGACTGTACCTTCGTTGCCAATAAACTTCGTAACCCTTAACCGGCGTTTAAGTACCCCTAGCCCGTAACAATATTTTAGATGTATCTTGTTTATTACTCTGGCCCATAAATTATATTAAGGCTAGATCATGATAGGCTTTTCTTTCTCGGCCAAAACCGAAAATAAACAAAGCGTGAGAAAAAAAAATTATGCTCTTAACTTTTTACAAAATTAACTGTTTTAATAATCAAAGTTAAATAACTTACTATACATTTTATCAATAGATAAGGACATGACTTAAGTGGATTTCCTGTATGTATTTCACTCATAGTATTTTTGGTAGTTAATAACAACAATTATTAAAATTATATATGGTATGGATTTCATTGTGAGTAATCAATTATTATGCAATAGTTTACGAACAACAAATCTGTTATCATCAAAAAGAAATCTGAATGTTAATGGTTGCAAATATTAGTATATTAGCATTCTTCGTATTTATCAGAAACAATCCATGTAAATAAACTGGAAATATAATAATGTGAATGCTTTTTAACGTTCCGTTTCTAAAAGGTAAAAACGGACCCCTATTAATAAGATTCCACTCTCCTTCCGTCTGTCTGCCACCAAACTGTATCTATTGGACCATGTGTTTTCACATGTGATGTACATATTACCGCGGCTGCTATAACAACAAATAATAAATACAGTTTTTTTACTAGGACATGTATTCATACAGTTGTGGACAAGTCTAACTGTTAATTAGTTGGTTTATGTTGAATTTATTTACACTACATAATATTATAGATGATCTTGTTTATTTCTCTGGCCCATAAATTATATTAAGGTTTGACCATGATAGGTTTTTCTTTCTCGGTCATAACCGAAAATTGACAAAGGGTGAGAAAAAAAAAATGCTCTTTACTTTTTACAAAATGAACTGTTTTAATAATCAAAGTTAAATAACATTATTTTAAAACATAAAAAAGGATTTGTTCAGCACCTTCACCCTTCAAAGAGTGTTGCCTCTCATCATACAATTGTCCAGCGTAGCTAAACAGTTGTTAATTTTCTAAGCTTAGAGGCGTCGCAAATAAAAACTTATTTGCTGCAGGCCTAACCACTTTATAAGGTGACGAAAACCAATACTCAAACTTATTCCACTCCATCAGTCTCAGTCTTCAGTCCCATTTGTGGTTCGGGAGAATCTGCCCATTCTTTGGTTGTCTGGAAGAAGTTGCATTAGCGATAAGGCTGCCCATTGTATGTTTGTTGTGTTGAATGTATTTTGTTCAATTTTTGATTGGTGTACAATAATGAATATACAATATGTTAAGAAAACCCTGTCCGACCCGTAAAGATAATAAAGCAAATAACTAAATTTTACATAATCATCATAGTAACAATACTAGTGAATTTTGAATTAAACTTTTTTTCCTGCGAATTAATTCCAACTTCCCCAAAATATGGTATTTTTAAAAAGTACCAACATTATTTTTGACGGTATAATTCTGAGCGAATAGCGACGCGACCGCGTGCCCTGCCCCTCTTCGCCTGCGCCTGTATGGCCTACCGCACATGTTTTAAGTTACCTCTTTTTGCGAAATAATATTTATTTTTTTAGGGGGATGTTTTTTAAGTTCAGACCGGCTTTGTACGCATTAGTAGAATCAGTTATCGATACCTAGCAATATCTTCACGGATTGGACAGGGTTTTCTTTACATGTTTTAAAATCAAATAAATAAATTAGCATTTCTTTGCACTCTTGGTTCTTTAAGGTGCGTATTTCAGAACGTCACTCAAAACTCAAGCTTTACTTAAGTCTCGTTTCAAGCCATTTGATTGGTTGAAACTAGTTTTAAGTAATGCTTAAGCAGAGATCAATGCTTGAGTGACGTTCTGTAATACGGACCTAAGAAAGCTAGTAACAATCTTGGTCAAACACTAGAATCTTGGCTATAATTGGCCTAGAACCGAGACAAATTTCTCGGTTGTAAATCTGAATCATTTTGTAGGATATTGCTAATCAATTGTTTTATATGTTCAATCTAGTATATATTATATTCAAAATTTAAGTAGGTATGTCTGCTTAACAACAAAATGAATGTTGTTGAACTGTCAAAATGAAACCCATCGCTACTGATAGTGTGTTACTCAATTACGCTACAGTTTCTGCTGGCTGAAGTTCCTAATACAGCCAGATTTGTCCTGTTCTATATGTATACATTATTTTTGTTTTAGGTACTCTTAGGTCCCCTGCCTGCGGGTTTCCTCCGAGCTGATGGAGCTGCTGACACTGTTGACGCAGACTATCAAGCTGCTCTTGCTCTGCAACAGCAGTTATCCGGAGCTACAGTAAGTAAAACAATAGTAATTCATTTTTTTTTTTGGTATTACTATCACTTTCTAATACTAATGCCAAACATACATTCTGGGGTTCTCGGACTATAAATGCAAAAGGCCGACAGTTATTCTTAGCGATAAACAAACTCCGACTGGGCGTTACCTCAACAGGAGAACCAACATACTGGCCCACTGATCGAAATAGGAGGCCAGATCTGATTGACTTTTGTGTTACCAAAGGTATTAGCAACACCGACTTCAGTTGCAACTCCAGTACTGACCTGTCCTCTGACCATTCTCCTGTAAAAGTATTATTGAGTCAAAGAATTATGCAAAAGGAAACACCTTGTCGACTACATACCCATAGAACCAACTGGGAATACTTTCGAGAATTAATAACCAAATCTCTTGATGTCAAAGTGCCGCTACGGGAGGACATGACATTATAAGCGCAGTTGAGTATTTTAACAACACAGTCCAACAGGCTGCATGGGAAGCCACGCCTCCATCAAAACCCTTAAATCAAGATGGACTCCAATGCTCACCATCTATAAGAAAATTACTAGATGAAAAGCGTAAAGCAAGAAAGAGATGGCAAACCACTCGGTACCCAGGGGACAAAACAACATACAATAGACTAGCCAAACAACTCAAGCAACTATTAAGCGACGATAGAAATCAAAAAATCGCAACTTACCTGCAAAATCTGGACGCTACACCATCTACAGATTCATTGTGGAAAGCGTCAAAAGGCCTCAAACGCCCAATAACTTAACAAGCACCTCTGCAGAAAGCAGATAATTCATGGGCTAGGTATGATGTCGAGAAAGCCAACGTATTCATGGAGCATCTGCAAGAAGTCTTCCAACCAAACCCCGATATTGGTTCCACAAAGTCGGAAATGGTTCTAGAACTGCTGAACCAGACGCATCAACTAGAGTTACCCATCCAGAAACTTAGCAAAGGAGAGGTCAAATCTGCAATCAAAAAACTAAAAGTAGGGAAAGCGCCTGGATACGACTTAATTACATCAACCATTCTAAAGGAACTACCAGAGCGGGGCATTATATTCCTGACGCAGTTATATAACGCTATTCTTCGAAGGGAATATGTACCTCCACAATGGAAAGTAGCTAAAATTATAATGATCCTGAAACCAGGAAAGAGTCCAGAAGATGCCAAATCATATCGGCCAATTAGCCTACTCCCAATTATATCCAAAGTAATGGAAACATTGATCCTTGGAAGGTTAAATCCAATTATTAAGGAAAACAACCTCATACGGACCACCAATTTGGATTCAGGGAAAAACATGGTACAATCGAGCAAATTCATAGACTCGTTGATGGTATATCAAAATCATTCGAACAAAAAGAATATTGTACAGCTTCCTTCCTTGATATATCACAGGCCTTTGATAGGGTCTGGCATGATGGACTTTCGTATAAAGTCAAAAAGACACTGCCCACCAACTTTTACAGCCTAATAAGATCCTACCTGCTTGGCAGACACTTTTTCGTTGGTCACGGTGAAGCAAATACGGAACTTAAAGAAATTCAAGCGGGAGTGCCGCAGGGTAGTGTAATGGGACCTGCTCTGTATCTTCTTTATACCGCAGACTTACCAATATCTGACGATGTTGTTATGGGCACGTTTGCTGATGACACAGCTATCATGGCATCAGATGACTCACCAATTCAAGCCTCTCGCAAACTACAGAGCAGCCTGGATAAGATCACTGTTACGGACGACGAATGACTTTATGTGTAGTGTTGATGTGTACAAGTGCTTACTTAAGCGTGTGCCTAGCGCTATTATTAAAAGCAAAAGTGTTAGATATAAGTCAACTTAGAATTTAATAAGTTTTGTTATACTTTGCTAATGTTCGTCGTCTCGTTATAGCATCGCTTTGTCATATGTATAGCTCGCACTACATAGATACCTTTATCTGTCCGGGAGGACAGAGGGGCGCGGGCAGGAGTACAGCGCCCTCCCGAACGTCGCCATATAAGGTAAGGAAAGCTTTCACGCGTTGCCATTGGCTATGGTTTAGTAAGCCGTTTTGTTACTATATTTGGTAAGGTACTCGCAAATCCGCTGAGTTTATAAGCGGGTCACCCGGCGAGGCACTCTCAGTTCTGTCTGGTTCTGCTATGAGTTAAGTTCTATTTTGTTCTGACGTGAGGTTAGTTCAGTCTTGTTCTGTCGTGAGCCTCTATCGGCCTTATGTGAATGAAAGCTTTCCACACTGTCGCGTTAAGTTCAGTTTATCTTGCTCTGTTAATTATTGTGTAAATAGTAAGTAATTGTAAAGTAACTTGTGTATTCCGTTTGTATATAGTTTAATGTTAGGACTTTGTGTTGTGGTGATGTAAATAGTTAGGTTAGGATAGTTCGGTTGCAAATAAATTACTGTATAAAAAGGTCAGTGATTTTATTAAACCTAGTGAAAAGATAGGTCCTGTAGGTTGGCTAGGGACGCTAGGTTAGGCCGCAAGCTATCCCCCGTGTCATCAACAACACCGCCGGCGCAGAAGGCCGGCAAAAGTCCACACCGCTGTTGGCTCCTCACCACCAAATCCCGGCCTCTAAAGCCGGAACCCCAAGAGCTCCTGGTTCTTCGAGACCGGGTCATCAATAGTTTCTGGTCCTTTCGAGCCGGAACGTCAACAATCACGGCATGGCTAAAGGACTGGCGCATCAAAGCCAATGAAACAAAATCACTTCAGGTAACATTTACTACCCGGCGACAGACTTGTCCCCCAGTCACACTGAATGCTGTCCAGCTTCCACAAGCTGACGAAGCGAAATATCTTGGAATGTATCTCGATCGACGCCTAACATGGAGAAAACACATTTTTACCAAACGCCTAGCAATGGGACGACAAGTGCGCAAGATGTATTGGTTGATGAATTTAATAGAAACAGCCAGCTCTCAATGGAAAATAAACTTTTGTTATACAAGAGTATAATAAAGCCAATATCAAGCCAACTCCAATCTGGAAATCCTACAAAGGTTTCAATCAAAAATGCTAAGGATGATAGTAGACGCACCATGGCATGTCACTAACGAAAGACTTCACCGAGAGCTTGGCATCAAAAGTGTAAAAGAGGAAATAAAGGAGAGAGTTACAACATATAAAGACAGACTGCAGCAGCACCCTAACATATTGGCACACCACCTTATGGACGATTTACTTCCAATCGCAAGGAGACTAAAGAAGAGAGTTCCTCAAGACTTAATTGTTTAAAACACAATTCTGGAGGGCTTGTCACTGGACCTGTACCTCACATACCATACATCATTTCTGAAGTATTGTTGAATGTCTCCTAGACAGATTGCAATAAGAAAAAAGGAAAAAAATAAAAAAAAAACTATCACTTTCATCCCAATCAAATATCAGGATAAAAATTTCTTGTGTAATTTGGATATAATATAAGCTGTATTTATGTAAAATTTCATCAAAATACATTCCGTAGTTTTTGGGTGAAAGGGTAACGAACATACATCTATATAAACTTCCACATTTATAGAATTAGTAGGATTAGCTACCCTACTACATGCCCGTGTGATACCGGGCTTAGAACAGTACCAACCCATATCCTCCCGTGGGTGACTAAGGGAACTCTCACCAGGGAAGCGGGCAGCATGCGGCAGTGGAATGTTAAATTACTGCGATCCAACCCGCCTGCTAAGCGTCGTGATTTGCCTTTGTCCAGCAGTGGACCTCCATATGCTGAAGAAAAAGAAGACTAGCTACGGCCCGCATTTTCATCCGCATAAGTTTAGATTTCGTGGGAATATCAGGATATAAAGTAACCTATGGGTTACTGTAACACACTGTAAATAAATAAAAAAATTGTTTATTTCTCTGCTAATTTTCAACGGAAATTTTCAAATATGTGTGCAAATTTTCATCCAAATACTTTTAGTAGTATTTGCATGAAAGACTTTGTTACCCTCTCTCTCATCATCCTTCCTCTTAAACCTTATAATAATTTAGAACTTTTTTCTTGTAGTTGCCAGCTGCAGGCCCACCTTTGACTGCAAGGCTTAGCATTACAATAGCACAGGCTAAGCTTCCCAAAAATTATGGTAAGTTTATTTTTGTAATCATATAATGTAATGAAAACCCTGTCCGATCCATGAAGGTATGGTTAGGTATCGATAACTGATTCTACTAATGCTTACAAAGCCGGGCTAAACTTAAGAAAAAAACCATTAAGAAAGTAAATATTATTTCGCAAAAAGAGGTAACACATGTGCGATAGGCAATACATGCGCGGGCGAAGGGGGGCAGGGCACGCGGCACGCCGTCTCGTCGCTTTCCCCTTATAATAATAACGTCAAAAATGGAGTTGTCACTTTTTAAAAAAGTACCAAATTTTGGTGAAGTTGGAATTAAATTCGCGGAAAAAAAGCATTATTTCAAAATTCATTAGTATTGTTACTATGATGGTTATGTAAAATTTCATATTTTATTTGGTCATGTATTTACCTAACCTTTATTATCCTTATGGGTTGGACGGGGTTTTCTTTACATATTCTAGGCGTTTTAGTAAATTGACTGCACGGTTAGCGCAGGGGTTAAGCTGTTGATTGCTGGGCTGCGTGTCGCGGGTTCGATTCTCGCACGGAGCAAATATTTGTATCACCTACAAGTTGTTGTTCCGGGTCTGGCTGTATATGTATGTGAGTTTAAAAGTTCGTAAACGCACCCAGAATATAGGAGAAAATCTTAGTATGGGGCAACGTATATAAGGTTAAAAGGAAAATTTACACAAGTCGAAATTAACACAACACACATCATCATCAACCTTTTTATCGGTCCACTGCTGGGCACAGGTCTCAATGCGGGTTGACGAGTGAAGATTTCCTCAAGATGTTTTCCTTCACCTTATAATCAGTCATTGGTGTCCAAGGTATTCCTAGAAAGTACATATAACTTAGAAAAGTTACATTGGTACTTGCCTGACCTGGAATCGAACCCGGAGACTCATACTTGAGGGGCTGGTATTTTAACCACTAGGCCACCACGACTGACACCCACCCTAAGGATTGAAATTAATTACGTCATAATGCGGATAATTATAACTAGTGACTTTTCAGTCAATAAAATAATAAACATGAAGTAATATGACACCTGAATCCTCGCGTTCTCAGAAGCCTCACAATTCTTGAAGACCCACCTAAAATTTTCGAGGTTTGGGTCGAGGGACTGGAGTAATTTGCCAGCGGCGGTGTTTCCGTCGGACTACAATATTTTAAGTGTCTTCAACGCTTGAGTGAATAAGGCGGAGCGCGTGAGGGAGCGGGATTCCTAGCGCTCTCACGCCTCAAGCCGCCGCAGGAAACGCCCTGGTCGGGAAACAACATTAGAATCCCGGCCACCACAGGCGCGGGCGGTGAGCAGTGGGCAGCTCGCCGCCCGGTAAGAACCAGGCCCGGGTCGATGGCGCGTTATGTTTCACGCGCGCCTCAAAGATATGTCATCACACCGTGACGGGGTCCACGCACAGGCAAGTGAAGAAACACTGGTGGGTTTTAGTCAGTAAAAGTCTGACACACCTTTCCGCTCCGCCCAGAGCGGTAGAGGTCATTTGATGATTTCCCATCCCAATAAAAAAGGCTTGAGTGGATAGCCTCTTAATAAACTAGCGCGCTTTACCCTCAATGATTGATCACTGCTTACCATCAGGCGGGATTGAGGTCAAGTACTACTTTATAGTTATAAAAAAAAAGTTTATTTTATTATGCCCTTAATACTGAGGTTATAGTATAAAGATTTGGTTAGAATTGTACTCAGATCTCCTATTTATAACATAGGTTTGACCCGTATGGACCCGTATGTGCGTCTACGTGTGGGTCACTGTATATACGAGACCCATACGGATCCCAGCGGTGGCAGGACACCCAGGTGGAACAAGGTCATCCATTGGTAAGTTCTGCATCCTAATAGCATAACCATTATTACTACCAATTTGAATCGTTCTGAAGCATATTGCTACTCTATTGCTCCATATATTCGAGAAACGCGTCAGGTCAACAACGTAAATAACGCAATGAATTTTGTTTAACTATCGAAATGAAACCCATTGCTACTGATAATGTATTACGCAATTATTACAATCATCATTATCAACTTTTTTTTTACCGTTCCGCTGCTGGTCACAGGTCTCCTCTCATACAGAGAAGGATTGAGCGTATTTTACTGTATTATTACAATACAATAGCTGTTTGTCTGATTTCTGGTATCATAATAGTGCAGTCATATTGAAACAAAGTTTCTGGAACTGACTGTTGGATTTCTAAAAATATTTTATTATACACCGTTATTTTTTGCTTATCCGAAACCCGAAACACGTGTTTAGTATTTTTAAGTAAAGAATCTATGTACTAAATTTCAAAAAGATATCATTAAAAGCCACAAAGTTATGACCTTTTTATCTTACTTGGTTTTCCCAACAAAAATATGGCCAACATACCGCTCGCTCGCCCGCGCCTGCAGCGGCGTGTAGTAGTATACGTCTAGTAGTATGATCTCACTTTCTCACCTTGAGCTGTGTTGCCCGCTCGGTAACCACACTGCAACAATTTCTAAATTTATTTGGAAAAAATATAACATGGTGTAAAAATAATTGGAATCGATTCAGTTGCTTATTCTGAACAAACTGTATTCAGGTTTCGTAAAAAGGAAAAATAACGTTGTATTTACCGTGGGTTGGGTCATGGAAACAAGAAAAGTCACGAGCAGAAGCTAGTATAGTCAGCAAAAAAAGTCTATTATCAATTTTGTTTTTGAAAATGAGCTAAATGTTTTGTTAAAATCGAATTTGAATTGAATTTTAATTAAAAGAACTGCACTCTAATTCTCTCTCTCCTTTCTTCAATTCTTATAATCTATTATAAAATGACAAAAGTACATACGACAGCACATCAAGCTACTACAATCTGTCAGATTTCTTTATTAGATTTTCAACTTTATCGCTTAAGGATTAGGGCTCAAGGTCGATTGGGAATATGTATTTGACAGTTTTGGGTAGGTTGACCTGCTGTCAACCATACATTATCACATAGTTTCGTATTAAGCGAGGAGTTTGTTAGATCTCTATAGCTTGAATGACTATAAGTATGTATGAGTTTGATTTCATAAACTGTCCTTATTCCCCAGCCTACTGCCTCCTGGAGTGAACTCTATCTACCTGGAGATCTTCGACGAGTGCTCTTTCACAATGGACGAGCTGATCGCCTGGGCACACATCACAATTCCACCAGCGGTGCTTCAGGTAAGCGTTACAAATATTGTAAGTGTAATGTACACACCTGAAATTCGACCTATCATTAAGGATTTTTAAAAAGAAATACGGGTTTCATTCTAGGAGTAGCAGGAGTGAAAACTTAAAAGTTCAAAAATGCACAATATTTACAATGGGTTTAGGTATATTCCTAGTGTGGGGCAAAGTTAAAAATTCATATATTAGCGGTTAGCGCAGTGGTTAAGCTATTGACTGCTGCGCTGTGTGTCGTGGATTCGATTCATGATCTAGGGTCAATTCACACGTACCACAACCACACCACGTCACAGCGACAAAATGTGGTCAAGCTGTGGTTACGTGTGAATAGAGTCGCAGCGGTAGTGTTCCCCCAACTCGCGTAAGCAAAAAAATAATAAAAACTTTCCAACTTTTTTTTTTAATTTCGCGTGCATTGTGCAGAGGCTAAAAGGCCAACAGTGAAAAGCAGCAGTAGTTTTGTGAATTCCCTGAAAGTTACTACAAAAATACTATAATTACAGTAATTTTAAAATAACTTTAAAAATTTTGGAAAAAGGGACAGACAGATAATTATGATGAATAAATATTTCTATTAATTTTATGCCTTTTTTTTTCTTTTGTGAGAAATCTTTACCCTTCCCAAGGGCCCCCAAACAAATTTTTATACGGGGCCCCGCTAAGGCTTCCTACGCTTCTGGTGTGAATTGACCCTAAATCTGTGACCTTAATTAATGTCTCATTATCAACCTTTTTTATCCTCCCACTGCTGGGCAAAGATCTCCTCTGGTACACAGAAAGATTGGATGACTGATTACAAGATGAAGGAAAACATCTTGAAGAAACTTGGACTTTAAGTCTGAAATCGCCAACCCGCATTGAGCAAGCGTGGTGATTACGCTCAACCCTTCTCTGTATGAGGCCTGTAATTATTGTGTGTATGACCTTATTTAATTCTTGTCTCAGGGCGAAACATATGACAACTGGTTCGCATTGAACGGCAAGCAAGGAGATGGCAAGGAGGGCGTCATCAACTTAGTACTCAGTTACTCTGTGAGTATATTTTTCACCTACTGTGGCGGCAACGTGGCTGCCACGAAAGATTTTAAACATGAATCAAATGGACTGTTTTTGGATATAGATATATTAGAAAATCATAAGCGAATATCCGATGGAATGATGCCTTTGGAGCATATCACTCTGATTGAGTTACTAAAGGCGGCGACTACTTACTTCAACCTTCAGATGCCGAGTTCGTAGACCACCAGACCAGATTACGAGAAGCCGCACGTCGACACTATTCACTGGCAGACTCACTGACTTTGTTTATTTTGAATTTGAGACCTAAATTTCCCTCGGGGTTTAAAAGCGTGGCCATGACTTGCTAGCTTGCCAGTTCGACAGGGAGTACTCTCCGCCCCCACTGGGTGACACACGGAAGCACGGTGGTATGGTTGCGTTAAGTTTTTTGCAGCGTCCACCACCGATAAATACCAAAATCAGAGGAGATATTCAGCACATATGTACTTACAAAATAAAATAGTCAATGGTTCTGATTCCTTTCTTCACAGACTGAGCTACAGTTTAGTGCATCTTCTTCATTATTCTTTCTATTTCATTAAGAGAAGGACAGAATATGAAATATTGGTTTCCCACGGAATCCAAACTTATTCGGGTGAAATTGCGGGGCGTAGCTAGTCATTGCTACCCCGCACATGAATTGTACAGAGGCGGACTTAATGCCTCAGTCATTCTCTACCAGTCAACCACAGGTGTTGAAGGACTGGAACAATTTACGAGATAGTATAATAGAAGATCTTCCCGCCTGCCGCCTAATCGGCGAACACATTTTTGTCAAATGATTGCGACTAGTTGGGATCAGTTGGAATCGTTTGGACCGCCCATTGATCCGTTCGGTCCAAACGATCCCAACTAGTCGCAATCATTTGACAAAAATGTGTTCGCCGATTAGGGGGAGGGGGCTGATCACAATTTAAGAGTCTTCAAGACTAGGCTCTTAATAAACTAGCACACTACAGGCGGGATTGCGGTCAGGCACTAGTTGATAACATTAAAAATAACCCACAAGTAAAACATTCTATTCCCCATCGTAGGTCGGCCCCGCTGCCGTGGCGACGTTCCCCCCGATGCTGGTGGTGCCGAGCACGGGAATGGGCTATGCCGCCATGCCCATGTACCCGGCGCCGGCGCCGCAGCAGCACATGCAGCAGCCGCAGCAACCTCAGCCGCCGCCGATCACTGCTGAGCAGCTCCAACAGGTCAGTCACCCATTTTTTTTTTTTTGTTACGCTGTGGAATTGCTCCATTGTGGGGGTGATGTGACGGGGTAGGATTCTTACTTGCTAAAACTACCACAAGTGTTTCTCCACTACCTATGGCCGGGGGTGCGGGAGTCGCATATTTAAGCATTCACCGACCGACACGTGGTTTACTTGAGGTTCCCAAGTTTAATAAAACACACACACACACTTCCGACTTCGCCATTGCCTCGTGTTTTTACACTTGGTAACCACAAGTAAAGGACGTGTCGCTTCATGATACAAATGTAATATAATGTTCTTAGTGTATTGTTTACATTTAAAATAATCTTTCCATTTCCAGATCGAAGAAATGTTCCCAAGTATCGACAAGGAAGTTATCAAGTCTGTGTTGGAAGCGAACGGCGGGAATAAAGACGCTACCATCAACTCGCTGCTACAGATGTCGGAATAATTCTATTATTTACGGGTAAACTACAATAAGAATTATGACGCAAAGTATTTATTTACATATTTAATCGAATCTACACATTTTTGGCCGCTGCTAGACATTAATACAGAAATAATTAAAAAGTAAAAACTCAACTTTGTACATCAGTTTCAGCTTTCATATATCATTAACGAGAACTTTTAAAATTAAAGTTTATTACTGTAAAATTTGATTCATATTAATTAATAAATAAAAAATTGTTAATGGTAGCGGGATTTAGGTCATACGATAACATGTATTTGAAATGCATAAGGCTCATTTTCACTGGCCGATGGGGACCGCATGCGGGACGCGGGAGATTTCTTCAAAGCGTTTGGGGGATTGTTTTCATTAGTCGATAGGGAAGGATTGTGGCGGATGAAGAACCGGCACCGGACCTTGGAAGGCTGATTCATCATCATCATTTCAGCCGAAAGACCACTGCTGGACTTAGGCCTCCTCCAAGGATCTCCACGACGACCGGTCCTGCGCCTCTTGCGTCCAGTGGTTTTCCGCGACCTTCACCAGATCGTCAGTCTACCTTGTCGGGGGCCTACCCACGCTGTCTTTCGGTGCGTGGTCGCCACTAGAGAACCCGTCGGCCCCATGGAGCATAGGTCCTACGGGCAATGTGCCCGGCCCATTGCCACTTAAGTGTTGTAATTCTTCGGGCTATGTGGGTTACTCTCGTTCTTCTGCTATTATCCTCATTTCTGATTTGATCATGGAATTAAAACCCAAGCATAGCCCTCTTCATTGCCCTTTGATTGACGTTCAGCTAAGGCCCATTGTTAGCGACCATGTCTCAGTTCCATAAGTCATTACTGGCAACACACACTGGTCAAAGACTTTTGTCTTGAGACAACGGAAGCCTGATTGTACATCATTAAGTCTCCTCACGTTATTTATCGACTGATGAAATTCATTGGTCGTTACCCACGCCGTGGACATTTCCCGCAGAAGGTGTACCCCGCCTGCGAAGAGTCCCCGTATTCGGGGACTATCGGTGGCGGACAAATTAATACACGTTATCCTGGTAACCTACCAAGGACACCAGATTCAATTCACTTGTAATAATAATATTTCACTAAATTATGTGATCGTGGTATGAGGTATGAGTGTGCGGATTCGATTCCAGGTCAGGCAAGTACCAATGTAACTTTTCTAAGTTATATGTACTTTGTAAGTATATCTTGGACACCAATGACTGGGACACCAATGACTGAAGGTGAAGGAAAACATCTTGAGGAAACCTGGACTTTAAGTCTGAAATCGCCAACCCGCATTAAGCAAGCGTGGCGATTACGCTAAATCCCTCTCTGTATGTGCCCAGCAGTGGGACGATGAAAAGTTGATGATGATGATGAACTTATATTATCATAGCAACAGAGTTTCTGAACAACACCTTATAAGAAATAAAAATAATGATTACATCGACTAATGAATATGGGCCTTAGGGTTCGAATCTGTAAGTCAAAAGTGCAGAATGACATCTCGTTTTTGGCGTCCCAGTCCTAAACATGGACGCGTGTTACCTAAATCATACAGTTAGTCTGATAGCTTTGTGGCTACCATAAGTTTTCATT
Source organism: Sesamia nonagrioides (assembly GCA_017933935.1). Classification (NCBI taxonomy): domain Eukaryota; kingdom Metazoa; phylum Arthropoda; class Insecta; order Lepidoptera; family Noctuidae; genus Sesamia; species Sesamia nonagrioides. The sequence goes on along the minus strand of JADWQK010002226.1, from coordinate 732,958 downwards.
TCGAGACTCGATCCACGCATCGAACGTTTGGCGCTCTCATTGGTTGAGAGTTCTTATAACCTTGAAGCGGGACAATCGATGAGTCAAACGCGGTCGATATCGATGATCGAGTCTTCGTAATGAAAACTCATGGTAGCTACACTGTATATTGAACTAAGTTTGCACTTTCAAAGAAACATTATGTAAAATAAAATATTTTGTACAATCTATTGTGCTATTTGATCGCATTACACCCCAAATAATAATGTACTGACGACGAGCAGGGATTATCCTCAATCAACTTTAAGACTTAATGCTTCGGTCATAAAGTTGAAGATCGCAATTGCTGTCGTCAGTACATACAAAGTAGTTTACTTCAGAGGGGCAATTCTTCTAATTTTAAGAACAACGTCCGCACTCTGTTCTCAATTTCAATCTGCCAAAAAATTCAAGAATTTTCCTAGATTTTGACACTTGTTTGTTGGACGCAACCACGATACAGGAGTAATTGTGGAGTGGGGCAACATTCTTTAAAAAAAAAAAGAAATATTACGAGAATTAGCCTCCTGATTATAAAGCACTTCATAATATATAACTTGGGCAAAGAGGTTTCATGCTAGGAACTAAAGTTCTGTTATAAGAGTCAACATTTGTTATTGCTGATATTTACATACTTTTTTTTTTAATTGTAAATATTATATGTATGAAATTGACGTTAACGGGGTCTGCGAAATTCATTTTTTTACTTTGGCACAGTACCTTGCTAATTGCAAAAAAAAAAATCACGTAACAAAACATGGATTTCGCAGGCTTCTGCGACACCACCCTTAAATAGTTTGCTTTGGTCTCTTAAAATGTGAAAAAATATACTAGTATTCTAAAAGCTAACGGCCTTACTATGTGCTTTGATACTAAAACATTTTTGTATATAAACACCCAGTTATGTCTTTTTAATCCAAAAACGAATTTTTATTTTAAGTATGTACAAAAATTCAATTTATCACTACATTTGAGCCCCGGTAATCCGGCCCCTGACTAATGCGGAACCCCCTATAATCCGAAATTGTCTATTACATACATCATCATCATCTCAGCGTATAATCCCGGTTGCATCCGCGGCTTTCATATTGGAGCCCGGGGACAGCTTTCCTACATACGCCTCCATTTCACACAATCTCTGGCATCCCGTGGTGTGAGATTGTTGGCACGCATGTCATCTCTTATAAAGTCAAGCCAGCACTTCTTTGGTCTACCTCGCTTGTTCCGGCCCGGCGGAGGCGCCATTGCAAGACATTTGTTACCCACGGAACATGCATGTTTTCGTAAGACGTGACCGTACCAGCGTAGGCGAACCGTCTATTACATGATACATATATTCGCTAATTCACGATTGAACAAGTTACTACTTGTAGGCTTCAACACTATTGTGCACGAGCTCAACTCGTAGGGTATTGTTTTGATTCTGATTGCTTGATTTGACTCCTCGTGGTGGCCTAGTGGTTAAAACACCAGCCTCTCACGTATGAGTGTGCGGGTTCGGTTCCAGGTCAGGCAAGTACCAATGTAACTTTTCTAAGTTATTGTACTTTCTAAGTATATCTTGGACGCCAATGGCTGATTAAAAGGTGAAGGAAACACATCTTGAGGAAATCTAAGTCTAATCTAAGGAACTTTAAGTCTGAAATCACCAACCCGCATTGAGCAAGCGTGGTGATTAAGCTCAATCCTTATCTGTATGAGAGAAGACCTGTGCCCACTAGTGGGACGATAAATAGGTTGATGATGATGATGAATTTGACTCCATACAATAGAAAGATTGATGTGACAGCCTCCGTGGCGTAGCAGTAGCGAACGCGGCCGTTGTGCAAGGAAGCGCGGGTTCGATCCCCACACACTATTTGCACTGGTCTGGTCGTGCCTCGGAAAGCATGTTAAGCCGTTGGTCCCGGTTGCCATACGAACATCTAGTGGCAGTCGTTACGGGTTGTTGGAGCCCTCAAAAGTCAAACAATTGGTCTAACTGCAATGCTTAGATATCGCCTTCGGGTTGTGGAGGTCAGACGGCAGTCGCTTCACGGAAAATATCGAAGTTTAGCCAAAATCAGCAGTTAAGACTGGTAAAGCGGACCCCAGACTCCAAAGCTGAAAAAGCTACGGATGCGACTGGGATTAACGCTGAGATGATGATGATGACAATAGAAAGATTGATGTATGGAGAGAAAGTACATCTTTCTCTCCATACATCAATCTTTATATTGTGTTGTTCAATTTACAAAATATGTCATTTACATAACGAATTTGTAATCTTTTCATTGGATCTGTAATTTAAGTATCGGGTTACAAGGAACTCTTTTGTAAAAAAAAAATCGGACTATAGGGGGTTTTAGTCAGTACTCTATAATGCAGCAAATTCGATAGTTCGACACTGCCCTGCAAAATGTTTGTCGGACTACCGGGGATCCTCTGTATTATATAGGATCATATGTATATATAACGTCAATATTGTTTTCTTATTTTTTTGCTCAATATTGCCCATATTAATTGTAATTTTAATCGGTCACTAGTTTAAGTTACTGAATTGTTATTCCAATATTTAAGTGTGTAGTAATTAGATGAAATTATTATTGTGATTTTAATGTTATATTAGAATTTATATCATGTTATATTTTATGATTAAGTAAATTTCACTTGGCACTGTAAATGCTAGTAAAAAATGCAAATACTTACACCTGAAGTCGATTGTGATTGTCATTTATAGGTATGTCATAGGATTCTGTTTAACTGTTTTAACCTTTTGAACGCCAATGTCGGCTATACTCATAGACATTACTAATGGACATGCCATACGCATATAATCTGCAGTATTTTTTTTTTTTTTTGTTTGAAAAGCGTGAGAGATATGGCCTATGCTTTCTGTCTAGCACTATCTCTTTCCTCATAGATGATTGATGATTTTGAGAGATAAAGATAGACGAAACTTCGTTTCCTCTCTTTCTTTCGGAGTGCCACAGTTCTCATCTCTAAGGCATGTCCATTACTATACAATATGTAAAGAAAACCCTGTCCAACCCATATGGATAATAAAGATTGGATAAACACATGACTAAATATAATATAAAATTTTACGTAAATCATCATAGCAACAACACTAATGGATTTTGAAATACATAATCTTTTTTTCCCGCCAATTAATTGCAACTTCCCCGAAAATTGGTAATTTTAATAAAAGTGACAACACCAGATTGACTGTGTTGTTATAAGCGATGCGACCACGTGCCGCGTGCCCTTCCCCCCCGTCGCCCGCGCATGTATTGCCGACCGTATATGTATTAAGTTACCTCCTTTTGCGATTTTTTTTTATGTTTTGCCCGGCTTTGTGGGCATTAGTAGAATGAGTTATCGATACTTAACGATAACTTCACGGGTCAGACAGGGTTTTCTTTACATATTGTATAAGAGGCAAACTATCGTAACATTGCGATATATTCGCCAAAATTTATTATTGAAAAATAACCTCAATTCCTACACCCTAAAGTTCAATATACGCAATAACATCAAACATTTTTAAACTTTTCAATAGTGCTAGTCACTCTGAAATCAACTTAATTACCATTGAAATAAAGTTGGTATTTGATCAACTTGAAATAACGTCAATTTGAAACATAATAGCTTCTGCCTCGACCATGCGAGTGCTTTTACAATTTTGTGCCAAATTATTTGCCATCGTCGCAACATTGCTTGGATATAATTATATCATTGTTGTATTTATTTGTAATTTTACAATGTATAAAATGTAATAAATTATTAACTACTTAGCTGTTAGTTTTATTTCAATTTCCCTCAAAGTCCGCTTTATCACACGACACCACATCCATGTGCCATAATTCCCACGCTTGTCAGGCGGGTTGGGGATGATATTCCACAGGAAAAGCGCTGCTGCCCGCTTCTCTGGTGAATGTTCCCATAGTCGCCTCTTACCACACCCACGGGAGGCTGGAGGATATGGGTTGGTACTTTTCTAAGCCCGGTACAACACGGGTCATCCATAGCAGTGCACATTTTGAACAGCGACTGGCGAGTAGTCTGTGGTTCTGTTATACATAGAGATCGCTCAGTGCCCTGCGAGTCCAATACAACAACGGTTTCATGATGTTGCTGGGGTTGCCACGTTTCTGTAGTGCATCTGGCATGTTCGCGGAAGCCCGTGTTGATGGCTTTCATGCCATTTTACGCAAGAGGACCGCCTCCTTGCTGCGTAGAGTATGGGGTAGCACTAGCAGCATTCTGAAAGTAGTCGCTGATAGGATCGACTCCAAAATAATGGAGTGTTTCATGCGGGTCCTAGTTAGACAGTAAGGAGTGTCTGGCTGAGCTTGTAAATACATGTATATTGTCTTACTTTTTATTACTACTAACATAGGCTTAAGATGTTTGTAGTACTAACCGAATATGGATACTTACTGTCCGAAATAAATTATTATTATTATAAGTATCTCAGTCATATTTAAAGAAGAAAAAAAAAAGAAAATTTCAATGTAATCATTTATTTGTCAACGATTCTTTTCTTCCTTTCTTCTTCTTTAAGCCAGCTTCTGTGACATCCTTCTTGACCTTAACATTATCAGCTTTCCGTTTAATCTTTGTTATCTTCCCTATGACATCTTTAAATCTCCCATCTTTCTTCATTAGCGTTTTATTGACTTTTCTCAAGCCATCTTTTATTGAAGCGTCAATGTCTTGCGTTTCGTTGTGAAGACGGTTTTCGCTTTGTGTAGGATGTTGAGTCTGAATCTGTGATTGTATTTCTTTGATTTTAGCTAGTTTCGCTTTTTTGGCAGCTTTTACTCGCTTCCGGCGCATTTCTTCCAGTCTGTGGGGGAAAATGTATAAGTAAATAATTATTTACAAAGCTAAAAACGTTCAAATGAGATTTAAAACACATTTTTCAATAAAAGTTACAAATCTTTGCTACTACTAAGTTGCTTAGAGACACAATTACTTGAAATAGTATGTCTAATTAAAATTATAAAGGGTGTATCTGACATCGACGCACAAACGAGTACCGTGGTGGTACCTACATGATTCTGAACCCCCCAGTGGTGGAATTTTTCGTCGGCTTTTTCATGATAAAAAAAAAATAAATGTAGTTTTTTTTCACTTTAGACCATTCACAATTGCTATACTTTTATAACCCAATAAGATTTTAAAGTAAAAATTAAATAATTCGCTAATTACATAAAAAGCGCAATGAAAACAAAACCCGAAAAACGATCTTATCAGCTGATTTAATAGAGTTCACATCAGGGATCAACGTCATACCTACAAACTCGCACGGCGGCACTTTTTTAAACACTGTGTATTCTGTAATCGTTCATTAACGACATAAATGACTAACAATTTTATTAGTGGCATGCGGTCTAGCCTTTTCGCGAAGTTTGCGTTACGATACACCCTGTATATCTTGCAAATATGTTTAAATAATACGTTTTGCATGCCCATGTGTCGGTAGAGCGTGGAGGACTCATAGCAAAACATATATATGGGCTAAATACCTACCCATTGACTTGATTTTTTTCAGTAGCAAATCCAATCATATTTTGCCCCTATTCTATACAATATGTAATGTAAATAACGCACACCCCAATTTGAATATTATATTATAATCATAATACATACACTGAATTTATAATTTAACATGTGCATTGTTATTTTTTATTAAATTAGTTATACCAATTCTTGGAGAATGAAGACCCTAACGTTCTTGGAATAAGTGTTTTTTCTTTATTATGTATTCAATGATTTAAATTGGAAGAATGGCAGAGCAGATTGGAGAAATGGCAACAGAAGCTGGAGAATGTTGGCTTGAAAATCAGCAGAACCAAAACCGAATATATGTTCTGCGATTTCGGCGGTCTCTCCACTTCTGGAGCCATAGCGCTTGATGGCGCACTTCTCCCAATCTGCTCCGACTTTCGGTATCTCGGTTCACTCGTGCAAAGCGATGGCGAAATAGATCGGACGGTTAAGCACAAAATTAACACTGGGTGGATGAAATGGCGGCAGGTCACGGGAACAATCTGCGACTCCCGCATTCCCCTTAAACTTAAGGGGAAAATATATAAAATCATAATCCGACCTGTTGTCTTGTATGGATCAGAATGTTGGGCTACGAAAGGGATGAATGAAAGGCAATTGCATGCAGCCAAGATGAGAATGCTAAGAGGGATGTGTGGTGTTACACGAATGGATAGAATAAGAAATGAGTACATAAGAGGAAGTCTGAAAGTGGCACCGGTAGCTGAAAAGTTGTGTGGAAATCGGTTGTCATGGTACGGGCATGTGTTACGGAGAAATGAGGAGAATGTTGTGAGGAGAGTTTTAATTATGAATGTTGATGGCTATAAGAGTAGGGGAAGACCAAAGAAACGATGGATGGAATGTGTGAAGGATGATATGGCTAAGAAGGGGGTGACTGCCGAGATGGCTTCTGATATCCGTATGGAAGAAAAAGACATGTTGCGCCGACCCCAAATAAATTGGGATAAGGGCAGGAGAATGATGAAATTGGAAGAATACAAGTAAAACTGCGATTGACTTTAAAAGTCTGTACAAACAACTGGGTTAATATGACAACAATTTCCGAAGTTTTAATTATTTTTGGGATAAAAAAATAGCTATATTAAAAATGATATAAACCGATTCAGTAAACGATTCTGAACAAACGATTTTCAGGAAGTGCGTTTATTAAATTATATTTTATATAAAATGAATAGGTAAATAGTGTTTCCTCACCCTTGTTCCATCATGTCAGGATCTACTCCAGCCTGTATCCACCGTTTGACCCGATAGTTCTTCTTTCTCTGTTCAAACTCCTCGTTATCTAACTGAGCTTCCTGCTCACGACGGGTCACGCTGACGGTTGTGAAGATTTTCACTGCTTCATCATCTGAGAACAAGATGGCCAAACTAAAACATATTTACTTCAAAGTTATCTGCTTAGCCTTCTCCCAACTATCATTTATCATCATCATTTCAGCCGAAAAACGTCCACAGCTGGACATAGGCTTCCCCTAACTATGCTAGGCACTAACTAAATGCAGCTCAATACCTAAGGAAGTTAGAGTTCGTTGCCGTCTAGAAATTGTAGTGCACTCTCCAAAACTAGTGAACATTGACCCCGATTCATTTGTCCACAAATTAAACTGCTTTTTTTACATAATTATAAACTAGTGCATGACCGCAATCCCGTCTGATGGTAAGCAGTGATGCAATGGTTGATGGTAAAGCGCGCCAGTTCATTAAGAGCCTATCCACTCAAAAAAACGGAGTTAATAGGAATGAAGACGGTAGTTACCGAGGTGATACAATGTTAAACCCAACAGGACGACCAATGATGCTGCGCTAGAGGGAGATTGATCTGTTGACCCTCCACGACCAAACTCCCAACATAACAATATTTGGCGCATCGTACCGGGTACACATCGCAACACAACTGCTCAGACCCGTCCTCCGTACAAAAAGGAGGAACAAGGACAGAACATAAAATGTTACTTTTGTCCTGTCAAATTAGTTTACGCCTGAAGTTTTTTTTTTATATATAAATTACAAACCAGCGCTTGACCGCAATCCCGCCTGATGGTAAGCAGTGACGCAATCGTTGATGGTAAAGCGCACTAGTTTCATCATCATCATCAGCCTTTACTCGTCCACTGCTAGACATAGGCCTCCTTCATGGCACGCCAACAAGCTCGATCCTGAGCAGTTCTCCGCCAGCCACTACCAGCCACCTTTTTGATGTCGTCGCTCCATCTCGCCCAAGGGCGTCCTACGCTACGTTTGCCGAGACGCGCACTAGTTTATTAAGAGCCTATTCACTCTAGCCTTGATAACACTCAAATTGTAGTCCAACGGAAACACCGCCGCTGGCAAATTGTTCCATTCCCGCGATGTACGCGGTATAAAGGAGGAGGTGAAACGCTTCGTCCGGATCGTAGTGGTGTTAACAACGTAAGGGTGGAAACTAGCCGTACGACGGGTCATCCGATGGTGGAACGGAGACGGGGGAATTAAATCATGCAATTCCCTCGCACACTCCCCAAAATGCATCCTATAGAACACCGAAAGGCTGGCTACTCTACGCCTATGCTCTAGGCTTTGGAGACCATCTCGAGTTAAATCAGGGTCACCAATCAGCCTCTTCGCCCGCATCTCCACCGAATCCAGAGTGGCCAGGTGACACTTAGCAGCACCAGCCCACCAGTAAGTGACGTATATTTCTTGTCGCCATATTTTTAATCGCGCCTAAACTGTCTATGGCGTATCTTAATTTGACATAAAACTAAATTGTTATCTTATATCCCTTTCTTAATTAAATAAAGAGAAAAATATACGCTAAACTGAAAATTAGTTTAGTTTGTGCACAAGAGAATCGGTATAATTGTTTTAGTAGAAATTAATAGTACAGCTGTTCACTGCTACCTTTGAACATTGATTCAGTATTTCAGCAGCTGACGCGCGGCCTACTTCAAATCCATACTAATGTAATATTATAAAGGCGAAAGTAACTCTGTCTATCTGTCTGTCTGTCTGTTACGCTTTCCCGCTTAAGCCCTCAACCGATTTTGATGAAGTCTCGGTGGTAGGCAACAACATCACCGCCGGCATAAGTTACCACCCACCAGACAAAGTCTTGCCGCCAAGCGATTCGTCCTGTTCCGGCATGATGTCTGGTGTAGCCTTACGGAGGACGGGTCTGAGCAGTTGTGTTGCGATGTGTACCGGGTACGATGTGCCTAATGTTGTTGTGTCGGGAGTTTGGTCGTGGAGGGTCTCCAGATCATCCTCTGGCGCAGCATCGTTGGTCGTGTTGTTGGGTTAAACATTGCATCACCTCGCTCAACTGCCGTCTGTCTTCCTATTCACTCAGTTTTTTTGAGTAAATAGGCTTAATAAGCTAGTGCGTTTTACCATCAACGATTGCATCACTGCTTACCATCAGGCGGGATTGCAGTCAAGCACTAGTTTATAACTAATAAAAATAAAAAAAAAAAATATGAAATTTGGCACAGACAATCTTTAGACCCTGAGGAAGAACATGGCTACCTTTTATCCCGGAAAAATTTGATGTTCCCGAGGGAAATCTAAAAAGCGCGATATAACCGAACTCCACGCGGGCGGAAAGCTAGTATTGTTATAATTGCAGATTACACGCATACAATATCAAGCCGTTTGTACATTTACCCCTCACTGTGGCCAAGACACCTTTAGACATCTCTGATCAGTCCTGTGAGTCTGTTGGACTGGCAGTGAGTTTACCCTTCACCCTTACCTGGAAATCCTACCTACTATCCGTCTGTTACCTTAGGTCTCTTGGTGCAGACATCCCGCACTTATTTATATATTTATTTATTTCTCAATATGAACTTTGTGGTTTATTATGAAATCTTTTTGAAATGTTGTAGATAGACTCTTTTCTTAAAAATATTGGACACGTGTTTCGGATTTTGCATAAACAAAAACAAAAAATAACGTTGTATAAGGCGACCTGGGGGGAAATCGCGCTAAATAAAACGTAGAAGTTCAACTCTTGTTCGTATCTAATCCACCCCCTAATCGGCGAACACATTTTTGTCAAATGATTGCGACTAGTTGGGATCATTTTTTTTTTTATTGGGACAAAACCCGCCACACTGTTCCCAACCCACTGCAACTCCTGAAAGCCAGAATCAACAGTGGAGACCGCCAGAAAAACGCCGAGCAATGAAGCTCGACGAGTCCCGGAGAAACGATTCAACTGTCTTGGGTCCCGCAACGAAATTAATCAGAAAAGAATAGTGGAGGAGTAAGAAAAAATATATTTTTTCCACTTCCCTCCATAACAAGCAGGAGACAGAACAGAACTAGGCCAATCGGCACAAAGGGATATTATTGCAACTGGGAGAAGCCCAGATTGCCAAGCACCACGGAATAAAATTTGATTAAGTTAATGGGTCCTAAGTAGGTATGTTTTGTTACAATTGATTCCAATAATAGGTATGGCAAAAGCGCCTGAACGCACGGAAATTAGTTCTAGTTTCTACAAGGTCCGTATAATAAATAACTCCGGATGTAACTTGTACACTATCCAACATAATATTGCGTTCATTCTGCCAAAGAATACACTCCCACAAAATGTGATGTGCGGACTGTTCAAATTCACAGTTCGATGTAGAACACTGACACAAAGGCGAAGGAACAAGTTTAAAAGAATACAGTTTACTTTTAAAGTTGCCATGACCTGTGAGAAATTGGGCAACGCCCAATCCCAACGCCCGCTAGTTGGAATCAGTTGGCATCGTTCGGACTGCCCATTGGTCTGTTCGGTCCAAACGATCCCAACTAGTCGCAATCATTTGGCAAAAATGTGTTCGCCGATTAGGGGGCTAGTTAAAGTTATGGTATAGTTTCGATCCCATTTCGTATCGCGCTAAAGTTTTAACTTCGATTGAAGTAAAATCAATGTATTAGTGATACCTACATCTCGTCAGATATAATAATTAAAACTAAATAAAGTTTAGACGTAAGTTTGACAAGTGGCACATAAAAAGTGAGTTTTTTAACCGACTTAAAAAAGGAGGAGGTTTCTCAATTCGACCGCCTTTTTTTATGTTTGTTCGCGCATAACTTCGTTGTTTATGAACCGATTTTGATAGTTCTTTTTCTGTTGGAAAGAAGACGTTCCCAAGGTGTTCCCATGATAAGGATATCAGGGTTTGATGGTGGAAAACCAGAGAAAACAAGAAGAACTTTCAAAAATTGCAGGAGCGACTAGTGTATTTCTTAGCATTTTCATTAAGTATTTCAAAGCACTATAACTAATTTCGGAAGTCGGTGTCTTTGGTTTTGTATATTCGTTTTTGACACCGACTTCCGAAATTAGTTATTTTTCACTTTGTAGTGGTTTTCAGAAGTCGGTTGTTTTTTTGTAAAAAAGTGTTTGTTTCAACTTTTTCATTTGACAGTTCTAATTTTGATCCAGTTATGGTTAAACCATGTTTCAAAAGGTTAGCAGGATACGAAACATAACTAAAGTTTTGGTTTGGTCGCGATGCAATTCTGTTTTAGTTGAATTATTTTAGCGCCATTGCCCCCCTTTTTAGGTTTTTCAGCAAAAACTGTGAACTCAAATAGAACTCACCATCAATCGTGTACTCAGAGAGTTTGGTTTTAATCGCCTCTTCAATCTCGCCAAGCCGTAGTATGTCGTAGGGTGTGATTATGGATATCGCCATGCCGCTCCTGCCGGCTCTCGCTGTGCGGCCAACCCTAAAGTCAAACAAGTTAAATAATTATTAATCACACATCAAACTATTCCACACACTATCACTCCACATCAAAATAGTTACACAGTATTCCTCTTACAAACATAGTCACATATTTACAATAAATAAATAAATACGCACAAATCACACAGATTGGGCTAGCCCCAAAGTAAGTTCGAGACTTGTGTTATGGGATAATAACTCAACGATACTGTATTTATAATAGATACATATATAGATAAACATCCAAGACCCAGGCCAATCACGAAAAGATCGTTTTCCATCATGACCTGGCGGGGGATCGAACCCGGGGTCTCCACGTCGTAGGCAGACGTGTTGAATGTTTATTCATGGGCGTACCCAGCTTCTGGTCTACGGGGATGGGGGGCAAGTCAGGTCTAGGAGGGGGGCAAGTCAATTTTTTAGAGTGAGTAATCTTTGCGCGCTTTACTCGCACGCGGTTTTTTGGAAATTACACCGTACATTTTGTCAGTGTCTACTGCGTGGTTTATTTAAAAGTTAGAGATAAGTCCTCGTTTATACTTTTTTTAGTAATTAGGAGAGTTCATACATGTTCTCCGAGGTTTTTTTGAGGGATTTTACCAAAAAACTGCGTGCGACTATAGCGCACACAGATTACCGAATCTAGCCGTGCGTTTTAAAGCTAGCGCTCGGCTGTAATCGGTAATCTTCGGTAGGGAGTTGCGAGCGATTAGCATTTATTTGATTTGATGATTCGTCACATAAATCTTGCGTTCCCCTAGGCCTGACTTGTACCCCCGGCCAGAAGCGGGGTACGCACATGCTGAACTGTATAACCGAACGGTAGCCGAAGTGGACCACCTTCTACAACATTATTTTTTGTTTTTGTGAAACCAGAAACACGTGTCCAATATTTTTAAGTAAGAAATCTATGTACAAAATTTTAAAAAGATATCATGATAAACCATCAAGTTATGAGCTTGCTTTACTTGGTTGTCCCAACAAAAATATGCTCAAAGATCCGTACAGGCGGGCTAGCGCGGGCGTTGACCTCTAGCTTCAGCTGGGATCTATCGTAACCGCTCGGTAATCACTCTGCGGTCTCACTCTAAGTGTATTTGGGAAAAAATATAACATGGTGTAAACCTGATTGGAATAGATTCAGTTGCTTATTCTGAACAAACTATATTCAGGTTTCGCATAATCAAAAAATTATGGTGTACTAGCTTTCCGCCCGCAGCTTCGCCCGCGTGGAGTTCGGTTATATCGCGCTTTTTAGATTTCCCTCGGGAACATCAAAATTTTCCGGGATAAAAGGTAGCCTATGTTCTTTCTCAGGGTCTAAAGATTTTCTGTGCCAAATTTCATCAAAATCGGTTGAGAGGTTTAAGCGGGAAAGCGTAACAGACAGACAGACAGACAGACAGACAGACAGACAGACCGACAGACAGACAGACAGAGTTACTTTCGCATTTATAATATTAGTATGGATAAGTGTTGAGGATGCTCCATCACAATGCCGTTTATCTTGAAAATAATTCGCTTATGTTCCGTCGACCGATTGCAAATGGAATTTACAAGATAAAAAAAAACACTATTTTCATGTTCTACCTGTGAATATATTCCTTGGGTTCCAAAGGCAGCTTGTGATTGACCACTAAGTCCACTGTAGGTATATCCAAGCCTCTCGCAGCGACGTTAGTCGCAACCAGCGTACATTTGAGGTTACTCCGGAACTGAGTAAGAGCGGCCACCCGTTCTTTTTGCCTCATGAAACCGTGGAGGCAAACGTTGTCCATTGATATAGCGTTCAGCATCATTGATAGGACTTGGCATTCTCTGGAAGAAAAAAAGAAAGGAAATAAGTATTTTAATTTGGAGTTCTTAAATATTCAGTTTCGCACAGACAACAACACATCAAGCTACTACAATCTGTCAGATTTCTTTATTACATTTTCAACTTTATCTCATCATCATCATCACAGCGTTAATCCCAGTCGCATCCGAAGCCTTTTCAACTTTGGAGTCTGGGGTCCGCTTTACCAGTCCAACTGCTGATATGGCTAAACTTCGACATTTTCTGTGAAGCGACTGCCGTCTGACCTTCACAACCCGAAGGCGACATCGAAGCATGACAGCTAGACCAATTGTTGGACTTTTGAGAGCTCCAACAACCCGTAACGGCTGCCACTAGATGTTCGTATGGCAACCGGGACCAACGGCTTAACGTGCTTTCCGAGGCACGACCAGACCAGTGCAAATATTCATGCATACAAATACTTGCACTGTGCGGGGATTGAACCCGCGCCACCTTGCGCAGCGGCTGCGTCCGCTACCGCTATGCCATGGAGGCTGTCACATTTTCAACTTTATCTCTAAAGCATTAAAGGTCGAGGTTGATTGGGAATATTTGACAGTTTGGGGTAGGTTAACCAACTATTGCCCGTACACACATGAGACATTTTGTTTTAATTCAATCCCCCTTATTTTTAAACGATGTTTAAAGTTAACTAGTGATTAGGGGTTTTTAACCAGGTTTTAAAGTTAACTAGTGATTAGCGATTCTTTAACCATACACTTTGGACGTTTGCACGTCACTTAACTTTAATCATCGTTCACTGGTTCAATATCGCGTGACATGTCTTATGTAACTTTCAAGCTCCATATCCTGAGACCCAGGCATTGTAAAGGTAAGATCTAAAAATGCATTGCTAGGCCTATGGTGTACTATCGAATGGTACAGGATTCGTCAATATTGACAATGAAGTGTCGACATCGAAATTACTAGAAACTCGTCTCTTGTGAAGTACCTGTAGGTACCTGCTGAACGTACTCGAAATTAAGCGCTTTTATTATTACTTCCAGATAGATCTGGAATGATCGATTAGCGGGCCTATATAAAGCGGCGTGGCAGCCCTTGCCCGATAAAGGCCAGCCCATGCCGCAGCTGGGCCAGTAAATACATATAATATACCGACTATGACTTCCGAGTTTGTTTCGGCCGTTTCTTCTCAGAGCTAGTACTAGTAGTAGTAGTAGTAGTAGAAAACGCCGCGGTCATCAAACCGATCTAATAATAAAAATTTCGATCCAGCCGTCCCTTGCTGCTCTCTTCAGCGACGCCCTAAGCTGAGGTTCGTACCCCTCGGGGGGTGCTCTTGGCGTGTTATCGCTTAGATGCCCTGGCTGGATGCTTTAAATTCATTTAAGGCAGCCACAGGATAGTCCGGTTAAGTAGTCACAACTACGAGATGCCATAGTAAAAAAAAAAACATGAAATCCATTTTGTTGATAAAAAGGTAAGCAGGACAAAGCTATCACTTACTTCTTAGTATCTGTGAACACAATGATATGACTGCTGGGTTTAGTTTCGCGGTACTTCCGTAGTGTTTGCACTAGGTACACGTCGCGTGCGTACGCAGGACACACCACGTATCGCTGGTCTAGAGTGGTGACTGTCAGCTGGCTATCTGTCTCTGTCCATGTAAGGAGTTTCTGAAAGAGATAAAACAATAGGTAATTTTCAAATCACTACTTAGCAGTCAGTGGCGCCAAATGTCTTTTTCACCAACTAAACTAAATTAAATTTCAGTGCATATTTATCTTTATATTCCATTTAGAAAGGGACAGAACATAATATGTTAGTTTAGACCTGTCAAATTAGTCCGCTCCTGACGTAAATTGACGCATTTTTGGTCGCCATGTTTATAATCGCGTCTAAACTGTCTATGGAGTATCTTAATTTGACAGGATTAAACTAAAATGTTATCTTCTATCCTTTTCTTAATGAAATAGAAAGAAAAGGATAGAAACAAGAGAATCGACGGCAATAGTAATATTCAAATCAGTATTTAGCGGTTAGTGTAGAAAATTAGATGATACTACTGCGCTGCGTGTCGCGGGTTCGATTCCCGCCACGGAACAAATATTTGTATGACGACCTAGTAGTTAAATCAAATCAAATCAAAATTGTTTATTTCAAATTAACCATCACTTGGTACTTTTGAATAGTCAATGTCGGTTAGTCCAAGAAAAGTGAAGCTAAATTGCACGTTCCGAAGCGTAGATCTCTATGGAGAAGAACGTGCAAGAAACTCCATGGACCTCCATGATTATTTCGGGTCTGGCTGTTTGTGTATGTGAGTTTATATGTTTGTAAATGCACCCACGATACAAGAAAAATTACAAGTGTGTGGGCAAAAAAAAAATCGAAGATAAGTACCTAATACTAGTTGAGCCCTGAGGTTTCACCCGTATAAGTTTAGATTTCGTAGGAATATCGGGTTAAAAAGTATTCTATGTGTAATTCCTGCCTTGTGTGCCAATTTCATTCAAATATGTTGAGTGCCAGCCTCCGTGGCGTAGTGGTAGCAAACGTGGCCGCTGCGCAAGGAGGGAAATATTTGTATTCATGAATATGAATATTTGCATTGGTCTGGTCGTGCCTCGGAAAGCACGTTAAGCCGTTGGTCCCGGTTGCCAAACGAACATCTAATGGCAGTCGTTACGGGTTGTGGGAGCCCTCAAAACTTCAAAAATTGGTCTAACTGCAATGCTTCGATATCGCCTTCGGGTTGCGGAGGTCAGACGGCAGTCGCTTCACGGAATATATCGAAGTTTAGCCAAAATCAGCAGTTAGACTGGTAAAGCGGACCCCAGACTCCAAACCTGAAGAAAAGCTTCGGATACGACTGGGATTAACGCTGAGATGATGATGACGTTGAGTAGTTTTGGTGTGAAAACTGTCGCATTTAGGTGTGTAGGATGTAGGATAGCATAGAATCTACGAAATCTCTCTAGACCCGTGTGGTACTTAGATTACGGCTCGCTGCTTCTCACCGAGAAGAAACTTGTGTCCCAACAGTGGGAACCTTTGTGGAGTGCTTTTACTCAGTGCTTCATCATCATCATCAACAACCTCTTTTTTTATCTTTTACGCAGTGCTTCATCATCATCATCAACAACCTCTTTTTATCTTTTACGCAGTGCTTCATCATCACCATCATCAACAACCTCTTTTTTATCTTTTACGCAGTGCTTCATCATCATCATCAACAACCTCTTTTTTTATCTTTTACGCAGTGCTTCATCATCATCATCAACAACCTCTTTTTTTATCTTTTACGCAGTGCTTCATCATCATCATCAACAACCTCTTTTTTATCTTTTACGCAGTGCTTCATCATCATCATCAACAACCTCTTTTTTATCTTTTACGCAGTGCTTCATCATCATCATCAACAACCTCTTTTTTTATCTTTTACGCAGTGCTTCATCATCATCATCATCAACGACCTCTTTTTTATCTTTTACGCAGTGCTTCATCATCACCATCATCAACAACCTCTTTTTTTATCTTTTACGCAGTGCTTCATCATCATCATCAACAACCTCTTTTTTTATCTTTTACGCAGTGCTTCATCATCATCATCAACAACCACTTTTTTTATCTTTTACGCAGTGCTTCATCATCATCATCAACAACCTCTTTTTTATCTTTTACGCAGTGCTTCATCATCATCATCAACAACCTCTTTTTTATCTTTTACGCAGTGCTTCATCATCATCATCAACAACCTCTTTTTTAACTTTTACGCAGTGCTTCATCATCACCATCATCAACAACCTCTTTTTTTATCGTCCCACTGCTGGGCACAGGCCTCCTCTCATATAGAAAAGGATTGAGCGTAATCACCTCGCTTGCTCAATGCGGGTTGGCGATTTCAGACTTTAGTCCAGGTTTCCTCAAGATGTTTTCCTTCACCTTATAATCAGTCATTGGTGTCCAAGATATACTTAGAAAGCACATATAACTTAGAAAAGTTACATAGGTACTTGCTTGACCTGGAATCGAACTCGCACACTCAAATTTTGTTTTTATAAATTATAAACTAGCGCTTGAGCGCAATCCCGCCTGGTAGTAAGCAGTGACGCAATCGTTGATGGTAAAGCGCACTAGTTTATTAAGAGCCTATTCACTCTAGCCTTGAAGACACTCAAATCGTAGCCCGCGGAAACACCGCCGCTGGCAAATTGTTCCAGTCCCTCGATGTATGCGGTATAAAAGAGGAAGCGAAACGCTTCGTCGGAATCGTTGTGGCGTTAACAACGTAAGGGTGGAAACTCGCCGTAAGACGGGTCGTCCGATGGTGGAACGGAGAAGGGGAATTAAATCATGCTATTACCTCACACACTCCCCAAAATGCATCCTACAGAACGCCGAAAGGCTGGCTACTCTACGCCTGTGCTTCTAGGATTTGGAGACCGTTTTGAGCCAAGAGAAGACTCATACTTGAGAGGCTGGGGTTTTAACCACTAGGGCAACACGACTACAGCAGACGACTTCACATAGAGGTTTCACGACTTCACGCAGTGCTTACGCGGAATCAAAGTCGGTTTCAATAAAGGGATTCATTTGAAAAAAGAAACAGCTAAAACAGTGTTACTTTAGAAATTCCGTTGTGAAGTGTTAAAGAAAAAAACTTACATCTTTATTAAGTGGAAGAAGTTTGGATGCCTTGACGTCTTCTGTGATAGTAGCAGAGAACAGTAAGTTCTGTCTCTGAGCTGGTAATGCATTAAATATGGTCTCCAGATCTTCTTGGAAGGATTCACTGAATAGTCTGAAAACAAACATTGTTTGTAAATATGCAGTAATTTTTGTAGTTCATATCTGTAAATAAAAGATTTATTTAAATAAAATAAGAAGTTCAATTTGAAGTAATATGATTGAAAATTCATCCATAGATTTCTTACTAGTTCTGTAACAATGAGTTCAAGCACGGAGAATTAGAAATTTTCATTTGAATTGATAATTTTGATAATGTAATTCCAATTCAAATAGGTAACTTTGGTATTCTAATTTAAATATATACTAATATATAAAGCTGAAGAGATTGTTTGTTAGTTTGAACGCGCTAATCTCAGGAACCACTGGTCCGATTTGAAAAAATATTTTTCAGTTGGATAATCCAGGAAGGCTTTAGGATATATGTATAACAACACGCTGCGACCAATAGTAGCGGAGCATGTATAAAAAAGACGTATCGACGCGGGTGAAACCGCATGACAGAGCTAGTTATTGATAATTTTGAATTATTAGTATTTTTTTATATATATAAACTAGTGCTTCACCGCAATCCGGTCTGATGGTAAGTGATGCAATCGTTGATGGTGAAGCGCGCTTGTTTATAGAGCCTATTCTTTAAAAAAAACCGAAAGAATAGGAAGGAACACGGCAGTTGACCGAGGTGATGCAATGTTAAACCCAACAAGACTACCAACGATGCTGCGCTAGAGGGCGATTGATCTGGAGACCCTCCACGACCATACTACCGACACAACAACATTTGGCGCATCATACCCGACACACAACTGCTTTGACCCATCCATCCTCTGTACGGCTGTACCAGGCATCTTGCCGGGACAAGACGGATTGCTTGGCGGCAAGACTTTGAGTTTGGTAGTTTTCGTATTATTATTATTACTATTGTTTATAGGAATGTCAGTTAAGAACATATTTTATTTCTCTTACTCTTCACTTTAATCATAATTTTACCTGTCAGCTTCATCCAGCACCAAATACTTGATCTTCTTCAAATTAAATGTGTCACATCCCGAAATATGGTCTGCCAAACGTCCTGGCATAGCAACAACTATGTGGGGACGTTTGGCAAGCTTTAGAGACTCTTCCAATTGATCTGAGCCTCCAGTCACAATGCACACTCTAAGCTTGAGAGGTTGGCCTAGTATGCTGAACTGGTCTGCTATCTGTAACACGAATAAAAGAAGTTACAGTATTTTTAGGGTTCCGTTTTTAAAAAGTGAAACGAAACCCAGTTTTTTTGTTTTACATATTATAAACCAGCGCTTGACCGCAATCCTGCCTGATGGTAAGCAGTGACGCAATCGTTGATGGTAAAGCGCACTAGTTTATTAAGAGCCTATTTACTCTAGCCTTGAAGACACTCAAATTGTAGTCCGACGGGAACACCGCCGCTGGCAAATTGTTCCAGTCCCTCGATGTACGTGGTATAAAGGAGGAGGCGAAACGCTTCGTCCGGATCGTAGTGGTGTTAACAACGCAAGGGTGGAAACCAGCCGTACGACGGGTCGTCCGCTGGTGGAACGGAGATGGGGGAATTAAATCATGCAATTCCCTCGCACACTCCCCGAAATACATCCTATAGAACACCGAAAGGCTGGCTACTCTACGCCTGTTCTCTAGGCTTTGGAGACCAACTCGAGTTAGACCAGGGTCACCAATCAGCACGCATCTCCACTGAATGCAAAGTGGCCAGGTGACACTTAGCAGCACCAGCCCAAACAACAAAAATATACTCCTGTTCAGTATTATTATCCCATTTAATTAAATTATGCATAAGAAACTGTTACTAACTACTTGTATTATAACATGTTGCAGTACAATTGATTGTAAATATTATTTCAGCAATAAATAAATTAATCTAAATCTAAATAAATTGTGTCGAAACTGGCTATAGGAGTACATATCTTAATTTGACGGGATTGAACTAAAATGTTATATTTTATCATTTTTTTAATGAAATTGAAAGAAAAAGATGTAGTTAACTTAAAATTACTTTAGTTTGTTATCAAGAGAATCGGCGCCAATATTATCACAACTAAGCAGTATTTATTTTGAAATTAATGACAAAATTAAGTGCAGTGGTGCTAAACAAGTGGTGAAATATTAGGCAGTCTATTTAAGTTGCCATTAATACACTAAGAAAAAGAAAAGAGATATTTCCTCATTTACCTGATAAGCCAACTCATGTGTTGGAGTTAACACTAACGCAAAGATCCCATACGGGTCCTCAGCCAAATGTTGAAGTATAGGGAGTGCAAATGCAAATGTTTTGCCCGAGCCTGTTTTAGCTGCTCCAATACAGTCTTCGCCAGCTAATATGTGAGATAAGCAACCTTTTTGGATTGGTGTTGGACTTCTTATACCTGGAAAAAACTTATGTGAGAAGAATGTTTAAGCATAGATGTAAACAACAAAGAATAGGAGAATCAGAAGTTTAAGCAAAGACGAGATACGAGGAATTGGAGATACCAATACAGTCAAGGATTTGGGTATTCAATTTTTCATTATTTTCGGGTATTTGTGGTAAACACTGTGTTGGTAAATATAGAAATATACCGAGACTAAATAACTGCTTGATAAGCCATGTCTTAACACCAAGTTCTGCAAACTCTTTTCCATCGTTTTCATTCATTTTGGGTTACTTTGTACGTGTATATTCATATAATTTAAATGCGTGTTATTTTTCTCATGCATTCAATCACAGAACACAATTACTCCTATCGGAGAAGAAGGTCAACTTCATACAAAAAAAGTAGGAACGAATTTAGTTTGGAAGTGCTGCCATCTTACTTTAGCCCAAGTAAACTATGTCGGCGGCGTAGTAGGGCGGGAAATTTAAACCACTTCATGATGACTATTGTATTTTAAGTTTTAACATTTTAATACACATCCAGACCAGGAGTGCAGCCTCGAGATATTTTCCTCCTCTCGAGACCACCCTCCCGATCTGAATGTATCAGAAACGGAAAATAGAATGAATCTAGCATAGAGAATAAAACTTTGTAATAGAAAAAAATTTAACGGGCGCCGTCCATACAAATTACATTCATACAGAATGCAATGTGCGGCCGGTCATATGAAATAACAATATATCATAAATTGTAAAACGTTATCAACGTGCTAGATTCAATTCTAGTCCCTTTATTTTATCTGGGAATAGAGATTGGAAATAAAAGTATTGTTTAGCCAATATTTTATATATTACATGATAACTTTTATAAATTTCGTATCATCATCATCGCATCTGCCATGGCAGAACTGAGGTTCACAAACACTGGTCACAACAGCCACAAAATAAATAGGTTCAGGATCATTGGTACAGAGTCAATGTCTCACGAAAAACAACAGTAATGTTAGTCACTATCTCACAATGCGCTAACACTAACCACGATTCGCGGAACTTTGTAACACATAAAACGGAGGAGCAGAGCTCGAGTCAACTGTTATAGCACCTAATTACAAGCAAATCGATGAAATATGGAATTGTGTTTACATCGGGTGACGCCATATTGTTTAAGCGAACGCCATGATCGGTCACATGATTCAAGAGTGTTGCCATACAAATAAGTTGAGATATTAATTTATATAGCAACATCGCCCAAAATTCAGCCCTTGTAGGTATTCTCAAGGCTTCCATACAAAGTTGACCCCGGCTGCATTCAATACCACACTTTACACGAGTCTTTGACATTGACACTTTCTAAAACAATGTGATTCTGACATTGTCGTTTCGAAAATCGTTCAGAAATAATATATCTATACTAATATATAAAGTTGAAGAGTTTGCTTGTTTGTTTGAACGCGCTAATCTCGGGAAGTACTGAACCACTGAAGTCTGAGTCTGATTTAAAAAAAATCTTTTACGAAAGATTTTCCATTATTCCAGGAAGGCTTTAAGCTATATAACATCAATAGGAGCGCTGCACTGCGGCCAATAAGAGCGAAGCATAACAAAAATTTAAAATGTATGCTGTTAGCTGTATATTTTGGGGTTAAAACAACTAACTCCACGTGAATGAAGTCGCGGGTGGCTGCTAGTTACATAATGTCCTAAAAAAAACAATTAAACAGAAAAATTAAGAAACTTCAACAAACTTTTGTGTTAGTTAAGATTTGTGAATTCGAGCAATTTTTATCGAAAGAAACTATTTTTCCTCTCTGAACACACGTCGAGTTATATTATTTCAGAACGTGCCCGTTGCTTTAATATCACTGGACGTCATTCTTATCAATCTGACTGATTATTTCTATCATCGGTGCAGTCGTGCAATGTTACCCTCTAAAATCTGAATTGCCATTATTTTTGTGGTGGCTGCACTTTACAAATAGGGCACGTCAAAATCACGCAGTGGGTGCGTGTTTGTTCATTGTTGCTTTACTAAAATAAATTTTAGTTTTTGTAGTGTTAAGTGCTTCTGTTCTATCGACTTGTTTCTCCCAAGCTTCAATATCTTGCAGTTATCTGACTTTTGTCCTTTCCAAAATTGTTTTAATCGGTAAGTTGTTTAATTACTGATTAATTAATGTAACTGTTCGTCGTTAATATGTGCAGAATTATGTGCACTTTAGAACTTGCCGGGCGTACGGGGAAATTATAACATATGTTGCACCGGTACTTCAGACATCTTTTTTGTAGAAAATCTATTGAAATTAGTTTATTTGTGTCTTAATTTACAACAACGGGTAGGTAAACTGTTTCAACACAATAAATTATTTAATTATAATTACTATGTCATAACGATAGTAATTAATGTAGCTTTAAATGAAAAAACAACACGGTGCATAAATATGTATGTATCTGTTAGATACCCAAATTGTAGTAGTACTCTTAGAAAAAAATATTATAAAAAACAACTCTCAAGAAATTAAAATTAATGAGATATGTTAGGCGGAAATAAACAATAGATTTAGATGGCTGCTATCTAGATACATAATCTTTAATTGAGTAAATTAGTGATAACCTTGAAACTAATAATAAACATAGAATAGTTACATGTTTGGCTTAATTATTTCTCTATAGTGTGGCTTTATAGCTGATAATTTTTTAAACTGCATCATTTAAATTAATAATATACTGAAATTAGACCAAATCCAACACAATGAATATATTTCACAAGGCACTACAGCCTTACTGGCCATAAAGAAAAACTATTTTCTATTTTTAAAACATTTTTTTTAAGTTCTTTGTAGCACATACTACTGTTTAATTAATTCCATTTTTAACACTGCTGGTATTAGTTGAGATATTCTTGCTCATTTTCTAAATTGTTAGAGACATAAGTCCTAATTAAAACCTATCTCATATTGCGATAGTAACTTCTTAGGCTAATGACCAGTCATTAGCTACAACTTTGAACTTCCTCCATTAAAACAATAACTCTTTAAATAACTTATAAATACATTGAATACTGTTAAACATACAATAAATTTCCAAGCCATGTAGTTCAATTTCACCTATACTTTTCTTTATTAGCCAAAAACAGTTGTGTTTACATTTCTGTATAGTCTATAATATTGCCTAAGAGTTTATAAAAAAAAAAAACAGAAGTAAGCTAGGCTAGGCCCGTCTCATAGACTATTTGACATTTTATACACTCTAAAATTAAAAAAAAACACAATATTTGAAAAAGAAAATAGAACAATAACCTAACAGGGAGTTTTTGGCGGGAAGCCAAGATGAGTGCCACACTCGTTTTTCATTGGACTTTTAAATTATTTATAGTGTCGTTTACTAAATAAAAACGTGTGATTTATGTAGTAAAAAGTGCATTCAGTGAATAATTTATAAAGAACAGTGAAATATTGTAGCATAGTGGCCACATCATGGCTTTCTACCAAATCTTCCTCTGTGTTCGGTTCGCGCGGCCGTCTTTTTCGACATGAATAATTCATTACGTGACATTGGCTAAATGCACAAACCGTGCGAAGCCATAAGAGAAAGAAAGAAAGAATAACCTAACAACAACACTTTAGCTTCACATAAAGAATAGAAATACCTATCAACCAAACAAGGGTTACCTATGTAATAATGATAAAGTTGCTGTCAGGGATCAGAAGTCAATGTGTCATGGTGTAACTGACTTATTGTTTCAAACTATGTAACCATTTGTAATTACAAAATAAATAAAATGCTCACCTACTTTGAGTAAATGACTATGCTTTGTAATCTTTTAATTGTTAAGTTGTATTAAAGCACTTGCACTCCCGGCGTTTGCTCAGGGCCCGTGCGCTGTTCGTGCCTCGGAAAGCAAGTTAAGCCATTGGTACTGGTTGCCATAAGAACATCTAGTGGCAGTCATTACGGAATGTTAGAGTCCTCATACGTCCATCAATTGGTCTAACTGTAATGCTTCAATATCGTCTTTGGGCTGTGGAGGTACAGACGGCAGTCGCTTCACGGAAAATATCGAAGTTTAGCCAAAATCTGCAGTTAGACTGGTAAAGAGGACCCCAGACTCCAAAGCTGAAAAAAGCTTCGGATGCAATTGGGATTAATGCTGAGATGATGACGATGATGATATGATGGTTCCCGGCGTTTGCTCGAAACTATTACCAGAGGGGCTTGTGGCTAATAACAGCCACACTGGTAGATCATGTTAAGCGACGATTGCCGCTGTTAGTCCTTGGATCGGTGACCATTTATTTTTACACTAGCTTTCCGCCCGCGGCTTCGCCCGCGTGTAATTCGGTTATATCGCGCTTTTTACATTTACCTCGGGAATATCATTTTTTTTTTTCAATAAAGGGCCTATGTCCTTTCTCAGGGTCTAAAGATTGTCTGTGCCTCTCAACCGATTTTGATGAAATTTCATCAAAATCGGTTGAGAGGTTTAAGCGGGAAAGCGTAACAGACAGACAGCCAGAGTTACTTTCGCATTTATAATATTAGTATGGATATCAAGTCACTTCTGCGCCTCAAAACACATGTTCAGTTGTTCGCCCCATCCTGGCATCCAGTATTACCCTTTTTTTTTTATTGGCGTCTCGTAGTTGACCATTAGAGGCCGTGACTATTTAACCGGACTTTGTATGCCTTAAGTAAAATTAAAGCCTCCAGCCAGGGGCACTTAAAAACTAAACTAAAAATTAAGGCGACTACACATTGAGGGCGCCCCCTGTGGGTACGAACCTCGGCTTAGGGCGTCGCTAGGGAGGACAGCAAGGGACGGCTGGGTCGAAAGGGACCCAGTATTACCAAGGAGTGTCACATTACCGAGAAACTGAGTTGTGGAGGTCAGGGAGGCATTTACTTTGTATACTGGTATTTAGCTGCATCCGGTTAGATTGAAAGCTCATCGCAACGTAGTTGAAAGAGGCTAGGCAAATTGCCTGTGTCGTATTTCCGTCCACAGTATTTTATTTTTTTTACTTATTTTATTTTCCCCGTATGTACTTAGTAGACATAAAGTTGTAAGAGATGACATACGTGCCAACAATCTCTTGCCACAGGATGCTAAAATCGCGCGAAATGGAGGAGAATGTGCAGGAAAGCGGACCCCGGACTCCAGCGCGAAAGCCGCGGTCGCAACCGGGATAAACGCTAAGATGATGATGATGATGTTCTAGGAATTACTCCTGAGTCCTGTACAGTGGATGCGTTTACTTCCAAATATTTAAACTCACATACGGGGTACACGGAACAACTTTTTGTAGGCAATACAATCAAAAAATGAACTTGTCCCGTGTGGGAATCGAACTCGCGACTCCAGGCGTAACAATAGATTGCTTAACCACTGCGATAACCGTGTTGGCAACAAATTCGGTTTAAAGTTTAACTGTATATCCTGGTTTGTGATGTCCATTGCATCGTCCGCTGGCAGCAGCAGGCAACCGCTGTTAGACAGGGGATTTGGCAGATTGCAAGATAGCTGATCATACCGGTTTCCGTGATCTTGTTTGCGTCTGTCGCGCATTTCTCTCTCGGAAGTTCTTCGACCATTTTGATTGCAGTCAAATACGTTATCCCTACTTTCCGTCAAAATGCTTGACTTATAACTTAAATTCTTTAATTTCATAAATCAATGGTACGGAACCCTTTGTGCGTGAGTCCGACACGCACTTGGCCGGTTTATTTATTTAGATTTACCAACGTTTGATTATATTAATTCTTAAAATGATAAACATGATGTTTTAATAATCGTTTAATATAATAAACACTTACGAGTAAATTCGACATCTTACTAGACGATTAAAATGTTATTATTAAGTATTTTATAGTAGGTATCTAATTAATGGTGAAACAAAGAAGTTTACATTAGCAATAACTTTGAGGATATTACTAAGCGAGTCAAAATTGAAGTCAACCATGTCACTGTATTTGTTTACAAGCCTGCGGAGTCGACAAATCGGAGAATTCGATCCGAAAACTGTTCTTTGGAAGGGTGCGGAAAAGGCAGTTATTCTGTGTCTAGACATTTGCCATACAGTGACTTGGTTGACTTCAATTTTGACTACTACCAGTTCTACCAATTCAATTCGCGTACTAGCAGATGCTAGGTACGCGTAGGTTTAACATAGCTAATAATGGGGGGCACTTTCGAATTCAAAATTATGTGACTAGCGTCGGTCTGCGCCTTCGTAAGGAACGAGAGAAGAACGCCCCTTGTTTGAATCGTCTTGCAGACGACACGAATACTTGGAACGCGCATTTCCAAGACACTTGTCCCCATTGAGTTATAATGTACTACGTACGTAGTACATTATAACTCAATGCTTGTCCCTATACCTTTGTCTTCGACTTCATCTGTTTTGGAAATTCCTCTTTTTGACATTTCGTCTTCTATTTTCCCATTAGCGGTGGAATTTCTGAAACTTCTTTGTGGTTTCCTACGCTATAAAAACTTCTAATATTACAAAAAAAGAACTAGTTTATAACCTGTTCGATTCAGGGCCTAAACTAGCGTAAAGGTTAGGCTGCGCGTTGATTGTAAATGACCGTCAGAAAATTTATCCGTCTTTGTAAGTAGCTCAGTTGAATGCTGTCTGCATTGCATAGCGCTGTTGAACAAAGTCTAAACCATGTAGCATTCGATGTAACTATGTAGTAGTTGGCTGGAGAGGGTATCGAACCCGCGACCCTGATTTCAAAACAGCTTAGACGTTACGTATAACTATAAATAACTAGGCAATAATTGGACACTTGTGTCAAAATGATTGTTACATCAAATACAGGCAATAGAGTAATCCTTAATGTTTTTATTGTTTTTGCAACAATGTTTGCTTTGATACTTTAAATACCAATTTGTACGAACGAAAATTTGATAGTGGCAAAGTGATCTGCATTTTCTGGTACGGACGACAGCAGGTCAAGCTACCCCAAACTGTCAGATATTCCCAATCAACCTTGAGCCTTTAATACTTGAGAGTTAAAGTTGAAAATCTATTAAGGAAATCTGACATATTGTAGTAGCTTGATGTGCTGTCGTCTGTACATAATCTGACTGGTCCATTTTTTTATTATTTTATATTTAAATGAGTTTTTGCATTCTATTTTTAAACTGTGACTCCAGGGAAAAGGCCTCCCTACTCTCTTTCCACATATTTCTGTCCAAAGTAACTTATTAACAGTTTTTGTTAAAGGAGTACTTATTCTTCAGGTTGAAGAAGAAGAAGTTCTGCAGCTCATTTTAAAACTATTGTATTATACTTTACTATTGCATGTAGCTAATGTTAATGGGGACATAACATCAAGAAGTAAATGGCCGATTACTCAAAATTGTTATAAATTAAATTATAGTCACGAGATGGATTTTGCTTTGTTAGTCAAACGAATGCTTATCTTAGGGAACGTGCATCCTTCAGATATATTTTAACAGCTTGAAAAATAAAAATCGTGAATTTATACAGCAGATGTATGTATGAAAAAATAAAATTAAAAACTTTTTCCTATCTGTCTTGATTTCTGGCTTTTTTATTGACAATGTTTTCCTTATTCGCAGGTATAATGAGTGCCTTAAAGAATGCAGTGTCCTTAGCAGTGAACCATGGCAAAGGTGGATTAAGGAATGGGAAATTTGTAAGTATTATTTCATGCATAGTTACTTCTTCCATAATATTGTATAAAAACGCGCTGTTTACATATGTATAACTCTATACTAAAAATCTATTTGTTATTATATTGCATATTGTTACGGGCTAGGGGTACTAAAATGCCGGTTAAGGGTTACGAAGTTTATTGGCAACGAAGGTACAGTCGATTGTAGGCAATGACAAGTAGAATGTCGCTGACGTTGCACCGAAGTCTTCTCTTACGTCCACGAAGTCCGTGTCGTAAACACACAATAAGTCTAAAGATGTTACTTTACGTAGTACTCACAGTTCTCGTTACAGTTGTCGCAGTAGGTATTCTCAAAGATCGCTTCTTAACTGTCGCTGTTTTCGTATCGCTAGTCGAGTGTAGA
This sequence comes from Sesamia nonagrioides, assembly GCA_017933935.1. Classification (NCBI taxonomy): domain Eukaryota; kingdom Metazoa; phylum Arthropoda; class Insecta; order Lepidoptera; family Noctuidae; genus Sesamia; species Sesamia nonagrioides. Next base: position 704,690 of record JADWQK010002226.1, on the reverse strand, counting down.
CTGACTGTGCGCCGGCGTCCCGGCGCTTATATAGGCCAGCTGATCAAACATTCCAGAATCCTCTAGACGTAATAATAATACTGTATAACTTCGAGGTCACCGGCCAAGTAAGTACCTACGATAATTCCCGGAAACGGGTTTCTAGAAATTTCGATGTCGACACTTTGTTGACAAAACTGTTGAGACCTATACCATTCGATAGGCCATCCTAAGTCTAGTAATGCGTTTTTATATTGTGCCTAGAAAATGTCTAGATCTGGGGAAATAGGACTTAAAAGTGACACACTGCATGTCACGCGATATTGAACCTTATGCCATCGACATAAGATCCATTCGTAACATTGCGCCCTTCTTAGTCATGCTCGTCCCGAGCATGATTTGATCCATAATAGCGAGCTAGGTGGTCAACGTGTACGACCTTCAGTTTCCCTCTAGGTCCTTTCTTAATCCGGTAGGTGACATCGTTTATTCTGGTTACTATCGTGTACGGACCCTCCCATTTGGCTTGGAACTTTGGACTCTTTCCTTTTCTTCTAATGGGATTATGTAACCATACTAAAGTTCCCTCTTCAAATCCGGGCACGTTAGCTTTGCGGTCGTATCGGATCTTCATCTTCTCACTGGTTTTCAGACCATTCTCTCTCACTAGCTCATGTATTCCATCTAATTTACGCCGCAGGTCGGCCACATAGTCGACGGCTAGTATAGGAGTATCGGGAGGTGTTCCGGTTAGTGCATCTATGGGTAGTCTAATTTCTCGGCCGAAGTTGACTTTCGCCGGTGTGCAATTTGTGCTATCATGTGTTGCAGAGCGGTATGACATTAAGAAGAGTGGAATGTATTGGTCCCAATCCCTCTGGTGTTCTTCCACTACTTTGGCCAAATGATTCTCTAGCGTCTGGTTGAATCTTTCGACCATTCCATCTGACTGAGGGTGATATGGTGTTGTACGAGTCTTATGTATCCCGAGTAGTTGGCAAACCTCTTGAAATAGTGAAGACTCAAAATTTCTACCCTGGTCAGAGTGTAACTCCAAGGGAACGCCAAATCGACAGAACACCTCGTGAACTAGCTTTTTGGCGACTGTATGAGCTTCTTGGTTTGGTACTGCAAAAGCTTCTGGCCATTTGCTGAAATAGTCTTGGGGCCATCCATAAAGTACGTCACACATAAAGGGGGGAGGGGGGTGTCGACAAAGTGTGACATGGTGTGACAGGGGGTGGGTGGGGTACTAAGTTTCGTGACATCACATTTCAAAATCTAATATATCAAGAGGTAGTAATCGCGTAATTTGAAATATTAATTATAAACTAAAAAATATTTCCAACTCTATCTTTGGGACAATACGGTTTAAATTGTTTTGTTGACGAGTTCATACGGCCGCTCTAGTCACATGCGCCGATCGCCTACGAGCCCTTTGACGAATGCCGCCAAATGCATCGGTGTGTTTGGCGGCATTCGTCAAAGGGCCGTACCGCGCGTGATTATATTATTTCTATTTCATTCGACAATTGACTTTCGCGAAGTAACGACATCGTTTTTTTAGTTGTGCTATTTTGTGGATATAAACATATTTTAATAAATCAAGTTCAAAATGAACAAAAAGATAGATTTAGGTAATCTTTACCGTAGATTATACGAAGCTTACAGTGCAACTTACGCTGATAAAAAAAAACAGCATATACAGGAAGAAGTTAATACCTTATGGAGAAATTTGAAAAATAGTGACAATATCGAAGGTGAAGTGGAATCGAAAATCAAAGAGCTGCAGATACAAATGACGAAAAAGAAAGCGACACTACTGAATTTTTTTTCGAAAATTCCTACGGCGTCAACATCACGAATAAAACTAGAGCTGGAAGAGGAGGGAAAAGTACAAGTAAGTGCGAATTTTATAACAATCCTTAATTACCGCGCTCAAAGATGGACGCGGACTTGAATCGCTTCGCACGCGGTGCATTAGGTAGTAGGTAGGCTCATCGTGGCATCATAGGTAATTCGCGAAATACTAATAATAATTATTTAAGACTAGCTTTCCGCTCGTAGTTTCGCCCCCCAGTGGATGAAATAATGAAAAAAAAAAACTTTGAATGTCATATTTATTTATGTCTAATCAATAGCCTAAAAACTAAGTTTTAAACTTCTAGCTTTAAAATGACGATACTTCCATAGAAACTTTCATACCTCTTTTTAAGCTTTTACTACCCTTTTTACATGCTTTTTATTAGCTTCACTTGTATGTTTGCTTGCTTGTTTGTTTGTTTGTTTGTCCGTCTCTAACTCTTTGGACTACGAGTGAGCGGCTCATTACTGTAAAATGCCCCACCGTTTTCAATACGTTCGTTCGTTCATTTTTTTACATGCTTTTTATTAGCTTTACTTCTATGTTTGCTTGCTTGTTTGTTTGTTTGTTTGTTTGTCCGTCTCTAACTCTTTGGACTACGAGTGAGCGGCTCATTACTGTAAAATGCCCCACCGTTTTCAATACGTTCGTTCGTTCATTTTTTTACATGCTTTTTATTAGCTTCACTTGTATGTTTGCTTGCTTGTTTGTTTGTTTGTTTGTTCGTCTCTAACTCTTTGGACTACGAGTGAGCGGCTCATTACTGTAAAATGCCCCACCGTTTTCAATACGTTCGTTCGTTCATTTTTTTACATGCTTTTTATTAGCTTCACTTGTATGTTTGCTTGCTTGTTTGTTTGTTTGTTTGTCCGTCTCTAACTCTTTGGACTACGAGTGAGCGGCTCATTACTGTAAAATGCCCCACCGTTTTCAATACGTTCGTTCGTTCATTTTTTTACATGCTTTTTATTAGCTTCACTTCTATGTTTGCTTGCTTGTTTGTTTGTTTGTTTGTCCGTCTCTAACTCTTTGGACTACGAGTGAGCGGCTCATTACTGTAAAATGCCCCACCGTTTTCAATACGTTCGTTCGTTCGTTTTTTTACATGCTTTTTATTAGCTTCACTTGTATGTTTGCTTGCTTGTTTGTTTGTTTGTCTGTCGGTCTCTAACTCTTTGGACTACGAGTGAGCGGCTCATTACTGTAAAATGTCCCACCGTTTTCAATACGTTCGTTCGTTCGTTTTTTTTTTTTAGAATATCGAACTAAAAAGTTGATAATAAATATAGTTTAAAAAACTAAAAAAAACATGCTTTTGAAAAATATCAAACTGAAAAGTTAAAAAATTATTTTTAAAAAAGCGTGAGGCGCTTAATATACAAAAATTATGGCACAGCGCTTTGTGCCATAATTTTTGTATATTAAGCGCTTCACGCTTTTTTAAAAATAATTTTTCAAAAAGTGTTAACTTTAATTTTTAAAAAAGCGTTAGCGTTAACGTTAACTTTTCAGTTTGATATTTTTTAAAAGCATGTTTTTTTAGTTTTTTAAACTATATTTATTACGCAATAAAAAGTAGCCTATGCCTCAAATTCCAGACTGTCTGTGTACCAAATTTAATTTAAATCGGTTCAGTAGTTTGCGTAACAGACAGACAGAGTTACTTTCGCATTTATAATATTAGTAAGAATAATTAATAACATGTGAAAATTCTACGGCTGTTACAAAAATTATGATATTAATTGGAATTTTATTACAATATAAATATAATTTGCAGGGAAATACTAAAGAAGATCAGACACCACTACCAGAAGACACTGATATGGTTAATATACTGTCAATTGAAAATCAGCTCCAAACAATACCTAAACCAACGCCTAGTCAGAGTGCTTCACGGAATAAAATTGTAGTTTTAGAATCTGAGCTCAATAGCTTGTTGTTAGCACGCGATGCTGGTATAGCCTCAAATGAAGCAATAAAAAAAATCTCAACTTTGAAGAAAAATATTGAGCAGGAAAAAAATATATTAAAGCGAAAGATTAGCGCAGCGGAAAGACAGAAAAAGAGTCGCAATTTTAAAAAACAAAAAATTGCAGAACTTTGCGAAAAAAATACCGACTTAGCCGCAGCTCTAAAACTTCGAGATACTTTTGGTCGGCCTAGAGTAGAAGAAAAACAATCCGGTTTACTTGAAGTCATAAAGGACCTTGCAATTTTTGGTGGCGCAGCTGATGATCGACGTCGCACTGAAACTATAAGGTGCTGTAAAACATTGGACGACTTACAAGCCGAACTTTGTAAACTGGGATATACCATCAGTCGATCAGGGTTATACTTGAGACTTCTGCCCAGACGAGTCAATACAGAGGAAGGAAAAAGACATGTCGTAACTGTTCCTGTCAAACTATGCAAACCCGACTCTACGCTACATTTGAAACATCAAGATGGCACATTTTGTACTGCGACGATAAGGAACCTTGAATCTTTAGCTTCAGTTTTGGGCCCTGAACAAGTTTTCTTTTTATCGATGGATGACAAAGCACGCGTGCCATTAGGTATTACAGCAGCAAACGCCCAAGCACCAATATTAATGCACCTTGATTATCGTGTAAAACTACCGGATCATGATTTCGTGGTCGCCGAAAAACATAAACTTATACCCTCTGTTTATGCAGGTATTGTAGTAAAGAAAGATGGTGAAGGAAAACCTGAAGCAGTGACACATTCCGGGCCTACATATGTAGCAATTCGCAGTGGAAAACATTCTTCCTCTAATGCAGAGACTCATGCCACAGATATACACACACTTTCAGAAATATCTGCCTTCAAAAACTTGATGAAAACTCGAGAAGGTTTCGTAAAACCCGTATTTATTTTTACTTGCGATGGCGGTCCCGACGAAAATCCACGATACGAGCGAGTTATAATTTCAGCTATACAACATTTTAAAGATTTTGATTTAGATGCTGTTTATATTGCCACAAATGCCCCAGGAAGAAGTGCTTTTAACAGAGTAGAACGACGAACGGCGCCTCTTAGTCGTGAACTTACTGGTGTTGTATTAAAGCACGATAATTTCGGTTCACATCTCGATTCCGGTCATAAAACTATTGACCTGGACTTAGAAAAACGAAACTTTGAGAGTGCAGGCACAGTGCTGAGTAATATTTGGAGCCAATTGGTCATTGATGGATATCCTGTGGTTGCCAAATATATTCTGCCCACAGAAACTACACTGGATGTTGAACAGGCTAAGGTATTTAAACGTGATGCTATTTGGTACGCAAATCATGTACGGGAATCACAATATTTACTGCAAATAGTAAAATGTGAAGTTGTCTCGTGCTGTAGTGTGCAACGATCTAGCCTTCGGCGACTACTACGAGAGGGGTTTTTGCCACCACCTGTTTTAATTAAACAGACGTCAAACGGGTATGTAACATCAGAAAAGGATGACATGGAAGGTAAATTCGCTCCACTATTACTTCAATTATCTTTAAAACTGAGCGCATCATCACATTTACAGCAAGTACCGTATGATAGTTACTGCCCTAGTGTTGAAGGATACTTGTGTAAGCGATCTTGCGGCTTCTGTGGTCTATATTTTGCATCATATAAAGCCACTAACCAACACAAACAACTTCATAAGAAGCAACATGAAGTTCCCATTACAAAGATTCGTCCTCAAAGAATAGCAGCTAGACGTGCCAGAGAAATTCTTTGTTTGGATATTAATGATGATGCTATATGGCTGGATGAAAAAGATGTTGACACCACAAATGTTCCTGACGTGATAAACCTAAATGAGAACGAAGTGATTGCCATGCCAGTTATAAATAATTTAAAAGAGTGGGTACAAAGTCCATGGACTGAAGATGATTGAGTTTCTTTTTTTTTTCTTTATATTCAATAGTTTATTGCTTTGTTATTGTTTCAAATATTTGATATAATGGTGAATTCATAAAAAAGTACTTAATTTAAATGGAAATAAAACTAAATTCGGAACTGCTGTTTTAATTTAATAATTTTTCGATGTGAAATTGTAAAACATGTGACGTCACACTAGGGAGGGGGGGGTCTCAGAAATGTGAACACCTGTGACAAGGACGGGGGGGGGGCTCAAAAATCATGAAATTCGTGTGACGTACTTTATGGATGGCCCCTTGCAGGACGATGATATACCTATTCCCTTCTTCAGTAACAGGGAATGGCCCAGCTATATCGACAGCAACTCTTTCCCATGGTGCACCAACATTGTACACTTTCAGCCGACCTCTGGCTCTCGTTTGCGGTCCCTTTACTGAGGAGCAGGCTGCACATTTTCTACACCAGTCCTCTACGTCTTCGCGGCAATGCACCCAATAGAATCTTTTTCTCACCTTTTCCAGGGTTTTCTTTACTCCTAGATGTCCTCCGGATACTCCGTCGTGCACCTGTCTTAGCACTGACGCGACTTTATCGCAGGGGACAACTATCTGTAAGGTGACCTCCTGTCCACTGGGCGATTCCATTTCCTCTTGAGAACTCCATTATCAATTATCAGGCTGTCCCATTGAGCCCAGTAACTTTTTGCTGTTGGGCTAAGCGCTGATATTTCACTCCAAGCGGGCCTCTGGCCACGTTGCTTCCACTCGATTACTGCCTTCAGGTCACTGTCTTCCTTTTGTGCGTCTTCCAGTGAGTGATTGTCCCAGTCGTCGTCCAAAGCGTTCACCTGGATAATCCTTACGTTCTCTTTCTTTTCCTGTTTGGCACAATGTCGGCAAGATTCTTCGCAAGGTCGTCTAGACAAAGCATCAGCATTATTGTGTGACTTGCCTTTTCGATGTTCAGTGACAAAGTCAAATTCTTGCAGCTGCTCTATCCACCTTGCTACTTGTCCTTCCGGGTCTTTGAACTGAAGGAGCCACTGTAAGGCAGCGTGATCGGTACGAAGTGTAAACTGTCTCCCAATCAAATATTTCTTGAAGTGTTGTAAGGTCTTAACAACGGCTAGAAGTTCTCGGCGGGTAACACAGTAATTTCTTTCTGGCTTGGAAGGCATTTGCTGAAATATGCGATAACGACCTGCCTATCTCCTTGTGTTTGAGAGAGAACTCCTCCAATACCAACATTGCTGGCATCTGTGTCTACCAAAAATCGGCCTTCCCTACTAGGGTAACCTAATACAGGAGCCTCACACAAGTGGGTTTTCAGTAGCGCAAATGCCTGTTCGCAGTCAGAGTTCCATTTAAATTGGCACTTTTCCTCTGTTAAACGATGCAACGGTTTCGCTAACTCTGAGAAGTTCTTCACAAACCGACGGTAATATGCACACAGACCCAAGAAAGAGCGTACCTCAGTTTTATTACGAGGGGTAGGCCACTTCGACACGGCTTTTATTTTTTCAGGGTCTGTTCGAATCCCTTGCGACGAAATAATGTGTCCCAAGTATCCAACCTCTTTCTGGAATAGTGTACACTTACTAGGACTGAGTTTTAAATTTGCTTCACGCAGTTTCTGGAAAACTTTCTCCAAATTGCGTAGGTGCTCTTCGAAGCTTCGTCCCATAATGATGATGTCATCCAAATAGACTAGGCATGCATCACCAAGCAACCCCACCAAAATGCGCTCCATTAGGCGCTCGAATGTAGCAGGAGCATTACACAGTCCAAAAGGCATGACATTGAATTGCCAGAGACCGTTTCCAGGACCAGTGGTGAAAGCGGTCTTTTCTTTATCCTGCTGAGAGATTTCCACTTGCCAGTATCCACTTTTGAGGTCAACCGTGGAGAACCATTTCATGCCACTTAGCAAGTCTAAAGTGTCATCTATACGTGGCAAAGGATAACTATCCTTTTTCGTAGCATCATTCAACATCCTGTAGTCAACGCAAAACCTTGTACTGCCATCCTTTTTCTTGACTAGGACAACTGGAGATGACCAAGGGCTGGTGGATGCTTCTATAATCCGGTTTTTCTCCATATCTCTTAACATTTCCGTGACTTCCTGTTCTCTTGCAAAGGGGATACGACGTGGTCTCTGTCTTATCGGCGGTGTATCACCCGTATCTATATGGTGTTTGACGAGCCCGGTCCTTCCCACGTCACCGTCGGTCTTCGAGAAGATGTCATGGAAGTTATGCAGCAGTTGCCTAACTTTGTGACTTTCGAACTTGTTTAAATTACCCTTACAATTTTCGAGTAGTGTCGATACATGTTCCTGCCACTTCTTATCACGTCCCTTTTCGTGCGCCTCTGTTTTTCTCAAAGACGCTACATGATCGCACACACCCACCATGCAATTCTTTTCAAGAATTATTTCTTTGTTACTAACGTTGATAATTCGGACTTTTGGTTTATCGGAAATCATCATCAGTGTCCGTGCTGTTATCCAGTCTGGGTGATCTCCAGAATCTTCTATTATAATGCAACGTTTACGGCATCCTATTGGTGATAGTCTAATATTTACTAAGGTTTCTGATCTTGGTTCTCCTTAAACAGTACACTGACCCTTGTTTTCCACCTTGAAGAAATACTTCTTGTTCTGGAAACTCAATACTCCTTTTGCTACATTAAGGACGCACTGCTGTTTCTTCAAAAAGTCCAGTCCTATTATGCAATCATCTGTAATATTTGCTATTAAAACAGGGTGCGTGAATGTCTTATCACCCATTTTCAAGGACACGTTCGTTTCACCAAGGACGAGTACTGGTTGGCCGGTGGCGGTTTGTAATCGGCATTGTGAAGGCCCTCTTTTCCATGCTATGGTCCGAGGAAATAGCTCCGGTCGTGCAATAGTTCTTGATGCACCAGTATCCAACGTGAAACTGCATGACTTACCATTCAGTTCTCCTTCTATAATAAGACTGTTTCCATCGCCCACTTGTGATACTGTTATAATGGGGGCTTCAGGTCGACCAACCAGTACTCGCCCCATAGCCCTGGCTGTTCTTAGTTTAAATCCTCGGCTTCCACCTGTGTCCCAGAAGTACTTCTTCCCTTAAACTTCCTGGGACAATTGATCCGAATATGACCCTTTTCGCCGCACTCATAGCAGGTTGGTCCTTGCCGAGTTTTAATTATTGGGGTTACCTCGCGAATGCGGTGCTGTTGTCGGCCGTCTTGGCGTACTGCTTCCACCTCCAGAGCGTGTGTCAAGGCTGCCTTCAGAGTCTGATGGTGACCCAGACGAACTACAGCCCTGACTTCTGCATCTCGGATTCCATCAGTAAAAGCTTGCACCGTAGTAGCATCAATTAATCCCGGTGTTGATGCATACGCCCTCCGAACAACACGTTCTATTTCCGTTGCCCATTGTTGCAAACCCTCACTGCTCTTCTGTGTGCGGTCGCGGGGTTGAGCCCTGTAGACATGTTCGAGGTGTTTCTCCCCGTATCTAGACTCCAACGCTTCTAGCAGACAGGCTAGGGTATTGCAATCGCCGGAAATATTTTCGAGAATTTGTACTGCATCACCACGCAGAGCAAGCGTAAGAGCGGTTACCACTTGATCGTCGTCCCAGTTGTTGCCTTTTGCGACCTTTTCGAATTGAAGGCGGAAGGCCACCCATGACGTTGTTCCGTCAAAATGAGGCACTTGGAACGTCGGCAAAGCACTAGGTATCACCCCTTTGATGCCTCCTTTCTGTACCTTGTCATGGAGGAATTTTATTTCTTTCTCACACTCCATGATGGTGCTGTCTAGTGCCTCGAAACGCGCATCATGTTTGTCTATACGAGCATCCTGTTTGTCTATACGCGTATCTTGGTGGTCCATACGCGCTTCTTGTTTGTCTATGCGCGTATTTTGCTGGTCCATACGTGCCTCTTGTTGTGTTGCTTTTATTTTAAGCTCGTTCACCTCTTCTTTAGTTTTTTCCCACTTTCCGTTTAGTTCCAATACTAGTTGCTGGGATTTTGCCTGGGATGCTGCTACATTTTTAATTTGTGCCTGGGTTTCTGCCTGGGATTGTTTTATTTGAGCCTGGGTTTCTGCCTGGGATTTATCTATTTTTGCCTGGGTTTCTGCCTGGGATTTATCTATTTTTGCCTGGGTTTCTGCCTGGGATTTATCTATTTTTGCCTGGATTTCTGTCTGAGATTCTGCTATACCTTTTATTTGCGCCGTCAAGTGAGCCAGTAACGCTGATAAATCGAATCCAATGCTTTCGGAAATAGTGGTGGTAGTAGGCGCACTTACAGGTGTTACGATGGCCGCTTCTACTACGGGTGCAGGGACACTAAGTGATTCTTTCTCTTGACGCGCCAAATCCATCGCTGCTTGTCGTCGCGTGCGAACTTTTTCGTCTTCCCTAGGCGTGATCGGCATTTCGCTTCTGACACCAGTTGTTACGGGCTAGGGGTACTAAAATGCCGGTTAAGGGTTACGAAGTTTATTGGCAACGAAGGTACAGTCGATTGTAGGCAATGACAAGTAGAATGTCGCTGACGTTGCACCGAAGTCTTCTCTTACGTCCACGAAGTCCGTGTCGTAAACACACAATAAGTCTAAAGATGTTACTTTACGTAGTACTCACAGTTCTCGTTACAGTTGTCGCAGTAGGTATTCTCAAAGATCGCTTCTTAACTGTCGCTGTTTTCGTATCGCTAGTCGAGTGTAGACTGACTGTGCGCCGGCGTCCCGGCGCTTATATAGGCCAGCTGATCGAACATTCCAGAATCCTCTAGACGTAATAATAATACTGTATAACTTCGAGGTCACCGGCCAAGTAAGTACCTACGATAATTCCCGGAAACGGGTTTCTAGAAATTTCGATGTCGACACTTTGTTGACAAAACTGTTGAGACCTGTACCATTCGATAGGCCATCCTAAGTCTAGTAATGCGTTTTATTATTGTACCTAGAAAATGTCTAGATCTGGGGAAATAGGACTTAAAAGTGACACACTGCATGTCACGCGATATTGAACCTTATGCCATCGACATAAGATCCATTCGTAACAATATACATACCTACCTATGTACGTATTGCACTACAGAACATTGTAGAAACTGAATCTCTAGGAATATTTGTTTCATCGCAGTTTGATTTATCATTCTAAGATTCTATATTCCTATTACAAATCTGTAATTACCTGAAATTGGTCCAGTTTCAACTTATTTGTAAATCCAATCCAATAAAGTTGAAATAAGGTTAGGCGAGTGATATTGATTTGTAACTTGAAAAGCAGTGTAATTTCCGTTTGCAACCACAGGACTTTGCTCTTGAATATGCGGCCCAAGTATACATCCCTGTGGCACTCCCGATCTCTAAATATTGAGTACTATCTTACTTTTTTATTTGGTTAAGTAGGGTAAGTTAAGAAAATCGTCTTCGTAAATCTGCTCCAAAGTCTAAAAGCATTGCAAAACAACACGAGGATATTAATATTAACTAGTCTTAAGCATAATTCAAGTCGGAATCAAACGCGTAAAAAAAAGTGTGATATCAATTATTACGTAATCATTAACTGAATTCAAAAACTAACCTTTGCTATCAAGTTGGTGGGCAGTAGGTATGCACGCTCGATTCTCGTGATAAAAGAACAAACTGCCTTATTTACATAAAGAGTACATTGGACTTTGGACCTGGAGCATCGTGTCAGACGCTCGGAAGCATACACTGTAGATCCGAGGCTAAAAATAAGTCACTTTGTCTCCTGTAGAACAGCTAAGGACAATCCAAAGGCAACCCGACGGAGTACTAATATTTTTAATTATTTATACTTTTCGCTCATGAAAAATATACAAAATTCTGGCTTTAACATTCTAAGCATTCTCTACCACTCAATCATGAGTGGTGAAGAGATTAGATGACAGCTGTTTTGGTTCAGATGAAACTGTTAAAAATATAAATAAAATAGGTAAACAGATACCTACATAAATGGGTTATAAACTTAAATAAATAAATGACAAAGCCATACGTAAATACAAATTCAAAAGAGGTGTTGAAATGATTCTACGTTATTTGTTTTCATAATAGCTTTGCAATAATGTGCTTGGCTTAATATACATATAATTGATATACATTACTGTGTATTCAATGTAAATGACAAGTTACTGGAAACAAAAATGACCAGAAATATGTGTGACAGTCACAAAGAACTTTCGAAGGGTACAGTTGGCTCATTGCTGCTCGACTATGATAGCAAAACCAGTATTGACTTTCCGCGCATTCTATTGAAATACCGTTCTAAACTGGGTTAGATCGCCCTGCTCAAGGTCAAAGTGATCAATTTACATGCAAAAACGTACGGAAAAGGACTCGTACTTCTGTCTTCTTTTTGGAAAAATATTAAGAATGGATTCTAGTGGCGCTTTCTCTATACAAACGTATTCCGCTGTTTTCTTCGTGGATAACGCTTTTAATGCAATTTTTTTTTTCTACAATTTTACTCCTTGATTATAAGTGCCTCTATCAATTGATATTTTTCAAAACTTAATTAATAAAAGAAATATGGTATTTCAAAAATCTCGTGATAAAAAATATGATAAGTTTTGACAAAAAAAGAAAATGATAGAAGCATAGGTATACCTTTCCCCTAAAGTTTAATGTAAAAATTAGGGTTGTAACGGAGCTTCGCCTCCGCTTCCGCCTCCGCCTCCGCACAATTTTTGCGGAGTTATAACGGAGGTTTATTTACGTATTTATAAAATAAATAATGCGCAAGCTACGACGCTCGACAACCGTCCGGCCACGTTTGAGTGCGAAATGGTCAAGAATCAACTAGTGCGAGGCGGGAATGCGGCAACACAATTTGTTTCTCCTTAATTTTCATTATAAGAAGGTAATTTTTTTACCCAGTATACTACTATTAATGTACGTATTTAAAATAAAAATTTTGTTTTAATTAATCATAAATTTCAATTTTTTCTATATGTACTTTCACCTCCGCCTCCGTTAACCTCCGCATCCGCGGAGGTGAGACTCGTCGCCTCCGCATCCGCCTCCGCCTCCGCTAACAAGCCTCCGTTACAACCCTAGTAAAAATAATTGAGATCTGCCATGCTTTGAAAAAGAAAACAGCGGAATACGAAACGTCTTTTGGTCAACGTTTTTGCATGTAAAATCAACCTGAACTGCAACTGTCCCTTTCGCACTTTACGGGGAGAGGTTGAAAGCGGCGCAACGGCAATAGTTTCTTCAAATACCTATTTTTCAAATTCCTCAGCACTAGAGTTCTCTCTTAATGCTTTTGGCTTTCCTTGAACTGGTTGAGAAAATTAAATGCAACATTTATTTTAGTTCGTCGGTCGTCTCCATATTATTAACATTCATAATGGGATGTTAATCTCCGCTTTAAAATGAAGTCCGGTCGACTGGCTGATCACTAGACAGGACCTACACTAACGTGGAAGCCGTATACGAGTCTCATGGCCATACGTCTACGACGCACGAATAGATAATGTGCGATTAGCGATTGCTCCGATGACGTCACCATCACGTGAATCTGTAGTGCGCTAGCGCATTATGAAACCAGCGTTACATTGCGTTTTTGGTTTAGTTTAAATTGTGTTAAGAAGATTATGGTTTCGTAAAACGCCTGTGGAGGTATGAGGAACTGGGTGTAAAGTTTACTCATCCTCCATAGAGAAGGGAGGATCCTCCGACCAGACGCGTGTTATGTCTGGAGCGCACTTGCCCAACGGTTGAAGTTGGGAAGTTGTATGTATGCTAATTGCACGGTAAACTCTGCTTGCGAGATGTAAAATTCGTGTGACGTCAGTATGACTCGTTGTTTCTTTGTGGCGCTTGTAGGTACCGCTACACGCCATTTCAAAATTAGTCACAGCAATATGAGTTTTATTAGTTAGTAAGTAATACGGTCTTATGTCCATAACTCCCCGACAATCCGCGTATTTTACTTTATTAGTTAAAGCAATATGTGTTTTATTCCGATGGACTATATTTCAGAATTCAGATGTTAAATGCATTTTACATGGCGCCAATGATATTATTAACTTCTCGAGTTTTTGTAATTGTGCCATATGCCCGGGCATTTTCATATCATTTGAGTTCGTTTATCCAAAATACTTTCTAAGTATATCTTGGACACCAATGACTAATTACAAGGTGAAGGAAACGTCTTGAGGAAACCTGGACTTTAAATCTAAAATCGCCAACCCGCATTGAGCAAGCGTGGTGATTACGTGGTCATTCCTTCTATGTATGGGAGGAGACCTGTGCCCAGCAGTGGGACAATGAAAAGGTTGATGATGATCATGATCCAAAGTAACTGAGTATAAGTAAGCAATAACTGCCGCACGGGTTGATCGATCAAGTGAAGCTATGTCTGCTGCGGTTCTGGTTGGTATGTCAACCAGTCTTACCAATGATTACCCAGTAACTGGGATAAAATATCAGAAAGATTGTTTTTTGTATCTTTTGGAAACTTCACAATCGAGAGATTTCGAAGTCTGAACATGAAAAAACAACACAGATTTTATCAAGCCATACATAAAAAGAAAACAAACTTTTTCATGCCATACTTGGTCGTTGACGCCCGTTTAAAAAGAAAACATCTTTTCATTCTTATTTTATTTGATCCTTTTTAGTTTATAACATCGCGTCTGCAGACTTTACCTAAATAATTTGACCCTGTATAAGTCGGATATAACGACAGACGCGACATGTTTTTGTCACTTATCTCCTGTCATAATATTATGTACTAGGCTACCAGGACTTAACAGAAACAGTTTTGCACTTGCCAAATAAAATGGGCCAATTCCAGGTCAGGTAAGTACCAATGTAACTTTTTTAAGTTCTATGTACTTTCTAAGTATATCTTGGACACCAATGACTGACTAAAAGGTAAAGGAAAACATCTTCAGAAAACCTGGACTTTAAGTCTGATATCGCCAAACCGCATTGAGGAAGCCTGGTGATTAAAAATCTCAATCCTTCTCTGTATGAGAGGAGGCCAGCAGGAGGAGCTAGGAGCAGTGGGATGATAAAAAAAAAGGTTGACGATGATAATGAAATAGAATGGTTGCAAATAGTAATATTGCACCGAGCGTACTAAAATAGGACATGTCTGTGTTTTATTAGGTGTGGGGGTGCCTCAACTCAGTTATTATGATTTACTGTGGTGTAGGGCCGAGACCCCTCCATGCCTTGGAGAGCACGTTAAGCTCGGTTTGTGATACGACAGTTGTTACGGGTTAAACTAATGCTTGGCCGCAATCCCGCCTGATGGTAAGCAATGATGCAATCGTTGATGGTAAAGCGCGCTAGTTATTAAGACCCTATTCACTAAAAAAAAAACTGAGTGAATAGGAAGGAATACAGCAGTTGAGTCTGGCGATGTTGAACTCAAAAACTCGACTAACGATGCTGTGCCAGAGGGAGATTGATCTGGAGACCCTCCACGACCAAACTCCCGACACAATATTTGGCGCATCGTACCTGGCACACATCGGAACACAACTGCTCAGACCCGTCCTCCGTACAGCTTCACCAGACGTCATGCTGGAACACGACGAATCGCTTGGCGGTAAGACTTTGTCTGGTGGGTGGTAACTTCTGCCGGCAGCCGATGTTATGGCCTACCACCGAGAAAATTAAAATCAGAAAATTGTCGTATTATCCAGTAACTAACTAGGTTTTGGTGGTAGGCAGTCGCTTAATGTAAACATTTTTTTTTTTTTTTGTAATTCATGGTTTTATTTTATTTATTTTAAATTACTTCTCCGTATGAGAGGAGACCTGTGCCCAGCAGTGGGACGATAAATCGCTTGATGATGAAATAACCAAGCTAATGTTAAGAGACATATTAGGCGGCGCCCAAATTTTGTTTGGGTGCCAACAGACGTTTCTGTGTCAACTAAATGCTGAAGGTTAGTGATACGTCTAAATTGCCCTTCTTTTTCTGGACTTTTAAAATTATTTATAGTGTTGTTTACTTAATAAAAGCGCGTGATTTATGTAGTAAAAAGTGCATTCAGTCAATAATTCATAAAGAACATCAATATCGCAGCATAGTGGCCACATCATGACTTTGCCTCAAACCTCCCTCATAGACGGTTCACGCGGCCGTCTTTTTCAACTGTCCTTGGCGATATCCGCCATTATTGTGAAATAAAATTTTCAAATTATTTCTATAATTTTTTACACTTGTTATTGGCAAAATTGTGATATCTATTCCACAGAGGCCATTGATCAAGGGTTGAGGTTAAATCTCACCTTGAAAAAAGAAGAAGACCTTCCTTTCCAAAACCTCTACGGTAGTGGGGCTATAGACTGAATTCTGGGGTCCGTTTAGTCCTGCTGCCTGCTCATTATCTTCATAGCCTTGTTACTCTGTAGTACGAATTGTTTTCGCCTACAGTTTCCCCTCGTCAGTTGCTGTATCATTTTGGGTGCATGTTACTAACACGCAGTGATAGATTACGGCCCACTCCCTTTCACAGAGAGGAGGCCTGTGTCCCAGGCGTGGAAAGATTATAGGTTGATTATTAGTTATTTGTTATACAAGAGTGCAAAGTTGCTTTTTAACCGCGTGTTCAATTTTGATGACCGAGCAAGCGAAGGATACTAAAATTGAATCACGAGCGCAGCGAGTGATTCAAAATTAGAATCCTGAGCGTTAGCGAGGGAATCAAAAGGACACGAGGTGAAAAATCTTTGCACTCGAGTGCAACACGTAACTTTTCATTCCACCTCAGCGAGGAAATGACTAAATGCAATAAAAAAATGTTTACAATCACAAGATAGGTACACTTTTATTTCAGTTTAGGTATTAATTACTACATTATGACAGGTAAGTATTACAGAATAATCTTTAAATTATAATAAAATAATACTAAAGTATAATTAAGAAAATTTTAAAATAACGTTGCAACAGTTATTTAAATTGAATGTAATATTTTTGTTTGGTACTGTAATATTGGTGTTAGTCACTTGTGTACTGTTTTTCGGTAAACTGTCTGTCATACTTAAGGGGATAGATACCCTCGAGCGGCCAAAAAAGCTCATCTTTCAAAGTTTATTCCTCCAGAATGCCTTGATCAAAAATTTTGAAAAAAATATATTAAAATCATAGATTCAAGCACAACATATTTAGTGTTTATTATTTTCTATACGGCCTATATTTACGTCAAAAGAAAAATATTTCTACACGGCGTTTTTTAACTTTTAAATCGATATTTCTCTTAAAGCGCTTAGACTTTTTAAAATATTCTTACTCGCAGTAACGTGTATCTGTAAGAACTATAGAATCATAGTTCTATTTTAAAATTGATGAAATATTTATTAAGAAAAGTAATAAAAATGAGTGTCCGTACGAGTTTCCGCCTTGCGAGGTTCAGAGGGGCTCTATGCGGGACGCGGGCGCGGGTTGGCCGGCAGTCTCGCGCCAGCGCTCGTGAGAGGAGGCTGTGTCACTTTTTGCTCCGCGCACCCTTGGATACTAATGTAAAGACATGCTTCAGAAGCGTGGAAAATAATAACGACGTAGTATGATCCAGTACAAGTCTGTTTAATTAATGATCAACAGTACAGGTCACATCAGTAGCTTTTATACACCATTGAGTCAAAACACTAACGAATAGTCACAAAACTAATAGACGATGGAAACGGAAATTATCAGGTATTGAATAAAATTAAGAAAAAGTTAATAGTAACGCTAGTAATTGTCAATAATTGTGTACAGATATTTGGATTAACCTAAAATATCGAAAGTTGTTTATATTTATTTATTTGAACAATGCTTGATTCAATAAATAAATATCCGATGGGCGGGAAGACTAATGCTCGAGAGGAATTTATAATAAAAGTTGGCGGTAATCGGAAGTTGCATCAATAATTCTAAAATTAATAAAATAGTGGCCGAAAGACCGGAAGTGTACTTCCAAGTGTGATTTTAGAATAAACTAAGGTTTTAAAATCCTCCCAAGTAATTTAAAGTAATCATAATAAATTTAAATTAACATAAATAATTACGCAACTACGATCAATATAAAATAATTATGAAACTAAGTATAGCTTCATAGATGGGCGGGAAGCACAAGCTGTAACACTAAGTACATCGAGTGCAACGAAGTATTTTTAGTGATTTTGTGTATAATTATTGAATCTTTGCATTTATTGCCGCGCTGGGACGCTTTACGTGATTTTATATTATGCTTTATTTTGATACTAGCTTTCCGCCCGCGGCTTCGCCCGCGTGGTGTTCGATTATATCGTGCTTTTCAGATTTCCTTCGGGAACACCAAATTTTTCCGGGATAAGAAGTACCCTATCATTTAATCCGGATTTCTAACTTTACGTCTACAAAATTTCAAAGCAATCGGTTCAGTAGTTACAGTGTGAAAGCAGAACAAACAAACTCACTTTCCCATTTATAATATTAGTATGATTCGGTTATATCGCGCTTCTAGATTCCTTCAGGTTAAAGTTATTTCTAAGTAGGGCATGCAATACCGGTTTACCGGTTTTCATTTTTACCGCCTTTTCTCCTTTCGTCTTTTTTCGTAACTATAAAATTACCGGTAAAAAAATATAAAACCGGTAATTTACCGGTTTTATGTTTTGGGCAAAGTTGTTCATTTATTCACGCATACGTCAAACTTTCCATTATATGTAATGTTTGACACTTAAAAGTAGCTTTGACGTAAGCGTTTGTGACGATTCGTGTCATTCATTAGTTTGTAACAACAAAATCTTACAACTGGGTACTGTACAACGACTATCAAACTCATGTCAAATTTTCCAATGACTCCAGAGCTAGACGAACGTAACCAGTCTTACTAGAATAGAATAGAATACTCTTTATTATGTACACCATATAGATTACAAAAACATAAATATAAAAATTTTACAAAGGGTGCAGGATTGAATACCGTATTGGTGGGGTCAGAACACTTATCGGTAAACTAATCTGCTTCAGGAATATGATACTCATCCTAGAGTGATACGCTTTGTAAGGCGGGTATTTTCAGGTACAAATACCAACCTACCTAACCAACCTAACCTGTCAGGGAGCACATCGACTTCCTGAAGCAGAAAATGTACGGTACACCCAGAATCGCACTTTCTAAAACAATGAATGGTGGGTTTATCGACTAGACCAAGGCGGCTGACACTTACCTACTGGATGACGATGCCATGTGTTCATTCTGGCGCAGTATCTGTTTGGTGCCTGTCGCTTTTTTGGATCAAATGGTTTTCAATGTTGCACGCTCGCTTGAGTCTGGTTCGCTACCTCAGTTCCTAACAACTAGAGTAACCTACCTGCTCCGTAAATCAGGTAGCACTGCGGAACCCAAAAATTATTGGCCGATCACTTGTTTACCGACCATCTTTAAAGTTCTTACATCCAATTTTAAAGTTAAAATTAACAAACATATTTACAGCAACTCATCATGTCTGCCTCTCAAAATGGATGTAGGAGCGGCTCCCGCGGTACTAAGAAGCTACTCCTTAATAACATGGCCATTACCCAACAAGTTCGTCGTTCCCAAAAGGATCTATCGACATGTTGAATAGTTTTTTTTTTATATTGCCTTTCACGGACACCAGCTCCTCACATATGTAACAAATACTAGATTGAGTAATTGTACGGTTTTAGCAATAAACAAAACATTGTGAGGAGAAATAAATGAATAATAATAATTATTATGAGGCCTATTATGACTTGGTGCCACATACAAGGCTCATGCGGGTGATGGAGTTCTATAAAGTTGATGCAACTCTGCACACCATCTTGATGACGTGTATGGCTAATGGAGGACGGTCCTTCGCTATCCTGGATATCGAGATATTCATAGGAATAGCGATCCGAGCCAGGTCTATTCCAGGGCGATACTTTGAGTCAACTTTGATTTTGCTTAGCCTTGAATCCTCTAAGTACACTGCTGGAGAATACACGTCTAGACTATCGGCTGAGGAGAGGTGGTCAGGTTATATCGCACTTCCTTTACATGAGTGACTTAAAATTCATTGCTCCCCACAAATTTCAACTGAAGGAGCTAATGAAAATTACTGAAACTTTCAGTAGCGTTATCAGGATGGAATTTTGTGTGGATAAATGTGTGGTCATGCATGTAAAGCGAGGAGAGATTGCGGCATCCATGGGAACCCAACTCACGTTCCGTAAACCTTAGAGCGCTCTCTGCATCTGAAACCTATAAATATTGGGTATGTCGAATGCTTTATACCAGTAACATTGATACCCAACGTATCAATGTTACTGGTATGAAGCAATCGCTGAAGAAACGTTTTGCATCTCATTTTCATCTTCGCGTCGCTGAAAAAAGTAATAAATAGTCTTCTATTAAGCGGAAATAAGGTACGAGCCTTCAACGGTTGGATCATCCCGATTTTATGTACTCTTTCAGCATACTAAAATGGACTCGGACCGAAGTCGACACCCTGGATAGGAGGGTCCGTACGGTGCTGACTACAATTCAATTGCATCACCCACTGACATCGGTTATGAGGCTGTATTAGTGTATACCTCGCGAAAAAGAGAAAGTTGAAGCTTTTTAAATGTTAAGACCCTCCACAATCGCGAGATATGCAGTCTCAGGGAATATTTCCCAAAAACCGACGTGGGAATGCATCGAGATGTGGTCGCGGTTGACAAGGGAATCACTCCGCTCTCCTTGCCTTGGCTAAAAAGAACTGGTGCAAGCCAGTATACCTACTTGACACTGAAGATCGCATGGAGGTTTAGCAAGCTACATTGAGGTTATTTCCGGGTTCTCCACGGGCTTGATGTAGATTTACCAGCATTCGTTGGCTGGCTGCGTTTTGAAAATGAAAATTGTCTAAATTAATCTAAAGGTGCTACATTTACGCTTGACTGCGCCAAAGGAAAGGTCATGGTTTTAAAAATTGTGTCTAGATGCTCATTTTAAGCAATATGTAACATGTTCACTACCATTGTACCTTGTGTACTTATTTATTTTCTGCTTTAAGACTACCCAATCACATAATTAATATTTTGGAAAAAAAAATATAAATTTACCGTTTTTACCGGTTTACCGGTAAAAATATTTCAATTACCGTTTTTTTACCGGTAAAACAAAAATTACGCTAATTGCATGCCCTATTTCTAAGGCCACACCCTGTTCATTCCTCCAATAAAAATTAAGAACATCTCAAAAAAAAAAAAAAATCGTCAAATTTTTGCTAAGTCCAAAACAATAATATTTTCCTTCCCTAAAAAAATATATAATTTATACTTGTAATTTAATCCATATGAAACTTGATTAAATTTCCCCAATTTTTTTTTCTAGTAGGTAAATTAAAACAATTTCTTTTTTTTAACCGACTTCAAAAAGGAGGAGGTTACTCAATTCGACCGTATATATGCTTTTTTTTTATGTTTGTTCGCGCATAACTTCGTCGTTTATGAACCGATTTTGATAATTCTTTTTCTGTTGGAAAGAAGACGTTCCCAAGGTGGTCCCATGATAAGGATATCAGGGTTTGATGGTGGAAAACCAGAGAAAACAAGGGAAACTTTCAAAAATTGCAGGGGCGACTAGTGCATTTCTTAGCATTTTCATTAAGTATTTTTAAGCACTACAATTTAATAAAGGTCTGGAGTAGATCTGATGATGGAGCCGGGAGACAGTCGAAGGAACTCCTCAACAATTCACAGCATTCCTTGTGTTTGGGCTCGATTAATTTGTATCGATAAGAACTTTACACCTGGATGGGTTGTGATTGTCATAAGAGCTCTGATGATGAAGACAAAGGCCAGTTCCGGGAACTCCTCAACGGTTTACAGTAGCTACTTTGTGGTTGGACTTCATTCATTTAGGTATATTGATGAGACCTTAGCACCCATTGGGTTAAAATAATGGTCTGCAGTAAATTTGATAATGAAGATCATAGAGGGAATACTTACGGGTAAAAATTAAAGTAAACAAAATTACGTCGTTTCCCAACTATATTTGCGTCAGCTTCCAGTTTGACCGGATGCGACTGAATACATAGTACTTTTAACAACTAAAAAGTGTAAAATAAAAACTTTTTTACAAAAAAATAACCGACTTCCAAAAACCACTACAAAGTGAAAAATAACTAATTTCGGAAGTCGGTGTCAAAAAACAAAACAAACAAAATATACAAAACCAAAGACACCGACTTCCGAAATTAGTTATTTTTCACTTTGTAGTGGTTTTTGGAAGTCGGTTATTTTTTTGTAAAAAAGTTTTTATTCATTCTTTAAGTTCATTAGTCTCAGGTGTTCATTACCTAAAATTTGGTCAGCTAAATTTTTAAACAATATGTATTCTAAATAATATGCACCTATTTTAGTCTGACCTGTGAGTTTTATTTAGATGATGGAGTTTCCGGGATTTTTTTTTAAGTCCTGGTAAGTATCAATGGGAATTATACCAAAAACGCTAAATGCTAAATAATAACTATAAATAAAAAAGAATAAACCGGTTCCCATTTTGCATTAATCATTTTTATAAATTAATATTTGTTTTCTTTTTTTTAAATAAAAAAAATCCCTGCAACGCAGTATCGAAAACAACATAATAAAAGTAATTACCTAATATGTTTCACTCTAAGGCATGAGTTTTGATACCACGTAATTCTTTCTATATTAGGTACTTTTTAGACAGAATAGTATACTTTATAGACATGCTATGGCATTCTACGTTTGTTGCGAGACGTCCGCGCTCAAAGCAAGCGAGTAGGGAACGTGCACGTAAATATGATGCGGGGTGCGCGGGGGTTTCTGCCTAGCCCCGCCCAGATGCGCAAGGTCATCGTCGTTACTAATCGCCTTAATAGTTGTACCGATTCATCGGATTCCCTTGGCGTGAATGTTGGAGAGAGAGGGAGATGGTTAGGTGTTTCATAACGGCTTATTTTTGATGTAGAAGGGCCAGTCCAAGTTTCCGATTGAGGCTCTTTCAGTGTAATGGCTCCTACGATGCCTTCACATATGTTAGACTTATTTTGGATGGAATCCTCTATGTATCCCTCTACAACTGCATTGGTCTTCCAGCCTCCGTGGCGCTTAAGGGACAGGAGATCAGCTCCGGAATCAGCCAAAAGTGTGGCTGAAGTTCGTCGGAAACAATGACCCGTGTACAACAGGGGTTCTGGAAGTTCAAGAAATGTTGCTATTTCTCGTGGGATACTGCCAATTTTATTAGTACCCATAGGCTGTCTAACACACTTTCCATTGCGATACTGTAGAAAAAAACGATTGATTGGAGTGTTAGGCGGCCGTAAGGCTTGATATTTCTCAACAATCGTTACGTATTCCTTGCGAATGACAAAGTTGCGGTCTCTTTTTGTCTTTGTATTAGGTAAATTAATTAATAGTAAGTCATCTGAATGTTTCTCAATGTTTTTGACATTAAGTTGTGTTAGGTCATTAGTTCGACATGCTCCGTTTATTCCAATAATAAGAACAACCTGCAATGTAAACAGTATTGTAGTAGATAAATGAATAAAATTTATATGAACGCATAATTCTAGGGTCGGCAAACTAAACCACTTAAGTCAAAATTGCGAACTTTTCAGGAAACAAAAAAAACTGTTTAAAAATTAAGAAAGCGCAAATCTTTAAACAATATATTTTAATTATGCAAGTAAATAATAATAATTCATAGTTAAGATTTAGTATTTAAAAGAAAACATTGTAGTTTAATATTTAGATGACTTATGTTCTAAGGAACACTGTAATAATATAAGTTATGTGAAAAAGTGCAATCATTTATAAAATTGATGATACTCGACATATTTTTAAAAAGTAGTGATATTAACTAAATATACAATATCTTAATGACTAATTAAATCTTACTTAAAATCCTTGTTCTCCCTCTGATTCTAAGATGTCAGGATCAGTATTACGAAGACTTTCTAATGTGGGAAGATTTAAATAAAATTCATGGAAAATATTAGGTATTAAGACTTATAGCGAAATCAAATCATTTTTCTTCTCCATTGATATTGGTAAAGGTTGAACGGATATAACAAGGATGTTTTCAGGTACACTGGAACCTCTTCTTTTATAGGTATACTAAAAAAAAAATATGAATCTATATCCAGCGTATCCTTAGAAGGAAGGATGCCGAATTCTTTTTCATACCATAGCCATCTTTTTTCCAGCCACTTAATATCTTTCCTCTCTCTTCTCTTAATATCATTTCTCTGGCCCTCAGCATCTTTATTTCTCAAAACCAAAGCAGTTTTTAAAAAGGATGAAAAGTCAAAGAGCTATTCACGTTTCATTTCTATTACTGTAATCATTTTTTTTTTCTCTTTATTTATTTAGGGACATATTCAATCATACAGGTGAACAATTTGTCAATCAGTTTTCTTTTTTTTTTCATTTCTACAATGCCATGATCTGTATCTACTTCTAAATGGCTAAGACCAGAAACCATAAACTTATGATCAATAGTTTCAATTATTCGAGACTTCTGCAAAACCCAAGTGAACAACTAACATGAGAGTTCCTGTTCTGCCCTCCGCATGTATCCGAATAAAAAATGATATGTTTCGAGGTACACCAGTTTCAAGGTGTTTGTAGATACATGAGGCTATTTGACTAGCTCCACGAGCTGCCAATATCTCGTACCAAACATAGCACACACCTTTGCCAGTTTTGCTGTCATGGACAGTCAAATTATACGTCCATCGCTGACGCTTATAGAAGGCAACTGAAGATGTAAGTGATGGTGTAGGCAAACACTGTTGTCTGCAAGTCATATGTGTAAAACTATAAAGCGTCATCATTTTTACAAATTTCTGTATCACTGTCTTTCATAGGGCTTTATGATTTTCGTGTTGAGATATGAGATTGATTTTATCCTGTTCATCTTGACACATATACATGTGACAAACTTTACGGATGAAAGTCCTAATTTGTGAAATTCTTAGCTACAGATTTTGATTAATGGTGGATTATTGCGATCTTAGCAAAATACTTCTTTGATGTACTCCTTCTTGTATAGTTAGTGGCTTTCATAAGATGGCAATGACAAGACATGAGACTTCATTTCCAGTCCTTTCTTGTCTGATATCTTAGGTTTTGGAATAGTTTTTGAGCGTTTGTCATCGGTTTCAGTACCACCTATCGAAGAGCTCTTTTTTAAAGCAACTGTTTTTTTGGAATTATAGGTTTCGTCTAAAGTTTTTATTAAACACCCTCACCATACGGGATCACATTTACCGTGAATGGTGAAAAAAATATTTGTAAGTTTTCATTCTGTATTTTTACGTATGAACCCATTTTAAAATATTCTGTAAAAATAGCATGGCTATCGGTTTATGTTATACGCTCTTTTTCATCCTGCACACAGGTAATTCTTTAACCTTCGATCTGGTATATTCTTGCCGTGTAAAGTTTGTAGGCCTGCCCTCAGTTCCGTTTAAACTTTTCTCCTTTTTAATTCGTCGGCTTCTGGTTATCTCGCTGACGAAATTTATACAAATTTATTGCCCCTTTAGACATTCATATTAATAAATATTGCACTCACAATAAACTCACAAAGCAACAGTTGTTATACAACTAATTATATGCATAAGATTAGACCCACTTCTCAATTTCTGTTTAGACCATAAATTATTTTGAAGTACCTTCATTCTTATGACAAAGTGCTTGAACTTGAAGTTCCTAATCACATAAGTCAAAGTTTTTGAACCAAGCCAGTAGTCACTTGAAGTGTTCCTTTTAACATATGTCAACCTATGTGCTTTTGTTCATCTGATTGTAATTGAATTGTTACTGGTTGATAAAGTCCGCAACTCTGATTCGGTACGAAATAGTTGAGTGCGACTTATGTGCTTTAGTCAGCTTGCGTATTGAATAAAATGTATATCAACGGCGTTATAAAAAAAATATCGGAAATTTTGACTTATGTGTTTTAGTCTGCCGACCCTAGAATTATGCCTATCAACATTTACTAAGTATACTATTTAATTGAGATTAATATATGTACTTAAGTAGATACTGAATGTGCAACTGACTTACTTTTGCCGCCAAATATACGGAATCGGGTGCTTCGTTAAGAAACTTTTCAATATCAGATACTGTGAAAACCTTCGATTTTTTTGGATGATGACCAGATGAGGCTCTTTTTAAAAATGCTACTAATTTAGGATAGGTATCGATATGTATGTCTTTTTTCATCTTTATTGTTGCTTTTAGCATCGAATACGTACTCCATAGAGTGCTTGCTTTCTTGTTCTCGGATAATTCTATAAAATATGCCAGCAAAACGTTTTCTGAGAAAGTTTTGGCTCCTTTTGCTAGTCGCCACGTGTTGAACATATCGTACTGTTTTAAATACTTCTCGCGTGATTGTTGAGGTAGAAAGCTCATTTGCGCATTATTAACAGTTTCAGTCAATTCTGTTGGCGTCAAACAAACTTCCTCGTCGCTAGAATCACTCATTTTAGTTTTTCACTTGTTTTCAAGTTTCTTTTTTTTAATATAAGGTTTAACAATGACGTGAAAAAATGCCGCGTAAAGAACCGCGTACAAAGAAAATTGAAAAAAGAACACCAAGAAGGTTCCGAGTCTGAGTTTTTAACAAATTTAAAAAAAGTTGTATGATATATTCGGCACCATAGAGGTAACAGTAAATAGGTTTAATGTTTTTTTTTAATTTACAAACTTAGTGCACACGATGTTCTAAATTCAATTTACTTTATCCTCTAGAGAATAAAAACGGCCTTTCCAGTCAGATATTGAAGATTAAAAATACTATTTCCGAGATGGTGGGATGAAAATTATATTTAATGTACCAAGAGTTAACAATTATTTTGGCGACCGAACGCTGGACAAAAGAGTACCATACTGGCCAACCAATTGCCGGCTGACATAAGAGGTCAGAAAACAAAAGGAAAATTTGCCAAATCACTTAAAATGTTCATACTCAGTAGTCTGTAAGCGATTCTGTAAGACTTAATATCTGTAAATAATGTAACTTCTTTGCTAGATACTAATTTAAATGTCCGCGCTAATAACAATTAATTATTGTTGATTATTGACTGTTTGTTCCGTTCCCACAGACACACCGCGAAAACAACAACAACCACTCTTATTAAAACTAGAAATCAGGAATCTGGAATGAATAAAACAATCATTGTTCACGACGGTCGCGTGGAATCTACCAATATTACTGAGTTATCATCATTTGTTGTATTATAATGAGAGGCAATCAGTCGGCACGCGCTGTTCAAATGATACCTATAATGTTGCTTGTAAATCATTGTTATTGGGAACTAATATAGAGGCTCGGTATACAAGGTTCTAACAATTTGATGATGGACTGGTACCGCTTAGCGTATTATATCAGTTGTAAGGCCTGAATAATCATCTGCCAGGATCGCGGGTTCTTTGAAAGAGTTACCGTGTCTCCTGGCACAGGAAAATGAAAGAACACAGATGGGATTCAATCAGTTGAAAGTCGGACGCTTCCTTCCGTTCCGCCCAGAGCGGGAGAAGTCATTTGATGATACCCACAATAAAGCCCAAAATGAATGACCGCCTCTTTAAAAATTCAAAACTAAATGGGGTAATTGAATTGAACGGTTTGAGATTAAAGTAAGCAATGGTAATTTACCGTACCTACTTATTACAAATATCGAATACAAGCAGACGGCCAACCTTCAGGATTGAAGAGGCACTGGAAGAAGAAGAAAAATTACAAATACCGGTCAAACAATAAATTGTTAGGATAATCATCTGTCGTTGTGTAAGTAGTCTATGGAAACCATTGATAAAATATTAAACTAAGGTAGATACGTCATTAGCGCACTGAAAAAGTCGCTGTAGTTTTCGTCGATTCTGTTTAAGCGCAAACGACAAATACTAGCCATCTTTTTCTTCTCTGTGCTTTAGATTGCGTCCCATCTCACTCACACTGTGCCAACGTGTGAAATGTACGCAGAATAAAAAAATTGCATGTGTGTGCTGCTGCTCCGATCGGCACATTTATTTTGGTTAATTTGTTAGAGCGTATCATATCTGTTTAATACTATATCAATGATGGAAACCATATCGACGCGTATTCGCTCCGAGCCGTGTCCCACTTATTTGTGATATAGATATAAGAAAGAAGTTTTTTTTTTATCTTTTTATGCTCATGGAAACCGCGCACAAGTTTTTGGATGTGCTTCATTCTCAACGGTTGAGGAAGCTCTTGTAGAAATGGCACCGTGGCACGCTTTGACTTAGGTATCGTGAGTGGACACTGGGGCACACGTGAATAACACGTATTTAAAAGATTATGCACGTTTATTTAGATAAGATACGGCATGATACAGGTTTATAGATACAGTTGGAATTAAATATTTATCTTGTGATCTGTCTGTATCTACTATACTGCATAATCTACTTATAATGTTTCCAATACTTGGACAAAGACCTCGTCATTTCCAGAAGGAGTGCGCTGTGATCCAACACGCCTGCCGATGGCCCTAATTCACTATGGCCACTCAGTGATTCCTTACTTCGAAACCACTTCAATTCTTAAACAAATCCTATCGATCTTTCGCGAGGTTTCGTTCTTTTTGTTATTGAGAATACGATTCCTGTCCAGCATCCTGATTTCGTACCACAAAATCGCTATTTAATTGGAATCATTTTGAAGCACATTACTAGTGCCCCAAATGTTCGAAATTGTGTCTATTAAACAATCGTGGTAGGCTAGTGGTTGAAACACCAGCGTCTCAAGTATGTGTGCGCGGCTTCGATTCCCGGTCAGGCAAGTACCAATGTAACTTTTCTAAAGTTATACGTACTTTCTAAGTATATCTTGGACACCAATGACTGATTACAAGGTGAAGGAAACATCTTGAGGAAACCGGGGCTCTAAGTCTGTAACGCCAACCCGCATTGAGCAAGCGAGGTGATTACGCTCAATCCTTCTCTGTATGAGAGGAGACCTGAGCCCAGCAGTGGGACGATAAAAAAAGTTGATGATGATGATAAAACAAAGTGAATAACGCAATGGATATAGTTATACTGTCAAAATGAAACCCATTGCTATTGATCGTCTGTTACGCGATTACCCTGCTGGTTGGTAGATGTGAAATAACTTCAAATTTTTAGTTTTAGGACATGTGTAGTGACTAGTGGTATTTGGTCAGTCAAATTTAGAGGTGTGTGGAACATGGGGGTTCGTCCTCCATAGAAGAGGGAGGAACCTCCGTTCAGAAGGGTGTTGTGCCTGATGGGCACATACACAACGGTTGATGTGTGTGTGTGAGTCTGTACTGTGCAACCGTAGTATTGTCTATATGCGAGGTGCAAGATGTTCACATGTGGCGTTTGTTGATACCGCTACACCGGTTTCCTAAATCGGTTTCAGGGTGGTGAAATGAGTTACACAAATTGTAGCACCTACCTATACATACATAGGTCTGGACTGAGGACCTACTATTCTTTCTTTTTTTTTTTAAACGTTGCTCCGCACTAGGAATGTCTTTTGTGTCGTGGGTGCGTTTACACACTTAGAAAGTCATCATCATCATCATCATCTTAGCGTTTATCCCGGTTGCATCCGCGGCTTTCGCGTTGGAGCCCGGGGTCCGCTTTCTTGCTCGATTTCCTCCATTTCGCGCGATCTTTAACATCCTGTGTGGCTATACCATGAGTTTACATTACGAGACTCGATCGTCGATGTCGAGCGCGTTTGACTCATCGATTGGCCCGCTTCAAGGTTGTAAGAACTCTTAACCAAGCAGAGCGCCGAACGCGCTCGATATCGACGATCGAGTCTCGTAATGAAAACTCATGGTAGCCATACTGTGGTGTGAGATTGTTGGCACGCATGTCATCTCTTACAACGTCAAGTCAGCACTTCTGTGGTCTACTCCGCTTGTTCCGACCCAGCGGAGGCGGAACAAGCGCGAGGCGACATTTGTGACCCACGTACATATAAATTCACATACACAAACATCCAGAGCCGGAACAACTACTTGTAGGTGATACTGCAGTTGCTCTGTAGGTGCTCTGGCTGTTGAGAGTATGTCATGCTCACTCAAATGTCTCGTTGATGCTGGCGTGTGTGTTGGGTCATTAGGTTCCCTTCAATATGGTTGAGCTGAATGATGCTGATCCATTCGTCATGTTCGTGAACGGACACCGTCGGAGGGGACTGGTCATCTCTTAGCTGCCACGGCGTATTTTAATTTCTGAATTGATTTTTGTGTGTTTTCCATAATGGACCCTCTCTGCGTACAATTTATTTCTGCATCGTTCTCACACGGTTGATTTCAACATGAATGACGTAATCAAATATTTGTAACAATAGCTTGAAAATTTAAAAGAGTGTCCATGGAGTTTCTTGCCCGTTCTTCTCCATAGGTACCTACACTTTGGAATGGGCGACTAGCTTCATCTTATTGACTGACCGACCTTCTGACAATTCAAAAGTGCCTGTAACTGGTTTATTTGAAATAAATGCTTTGATTTTGTTTTTTTTTTTGATACAAATATTTGTTCCGTGCGGGAATCGAACCGGCGACACGCAGCGCAGCAGTCAATAGCTTAACCACTGCGCTAACCGTGTAGTCTCTATATTGGTATACTTATAGATACAGATGATGTCTAAGAAACCGTTCCGCCCAGTTGCATAGAGAAAGTATGGTCATCAGAATCGTTTTCCACGCGACGCAAGACACGTTGTCTGGGCATTACTGCCCAGATTTCATCATCATTATCATAAACCTTTTTTTATCGTCCCACTGCTGGACACAGGTCTACTCTCATACAGAGAAGAAATGAGCGTAATCACCACGCTTGCTCAATGCAGGTTGGCGATTTCAGACTTAAAGTCCAGGTTTCCTCAAGATGTTTTCCTTACCTTTTAATCAGTCATCGGTGTCCAAGATATACTTAGAAATTACATATAACGTAGAAAATTACATTGGTACTTGCCTGACCTGGAATCGAACCCGCACACTCATTCTTGAGAGGCTGGTGTTTTAACCTTAGGCCACCACGACATCATCATGGTCAGTTTTTTTTTTCTTTTTTTCGGACAAATCACACAGATTGAGCTAGCCCCAAAGTAAGTTCGAGACTTGTGTTATGGGATACTAACTCAACGATACTATATTTTGTAATAGATACATATATAGATAAACATCCAAGACCCAGGCCAATCAGGAAAAGATCGTTTCCCAACATGACCTGGCCGAGGAGCGAACCCGGCGCCTCCACGTCGCAGGCAGGCGTGTTGACCGCTGCGCCACGGAGGTGTATGTATTTGTGTATCTATCTTAGTATATAGCACCAACGACAGTACCATTTGTGGTTCGGAAGAATCTGTCTATTCTTTGGTTGCCTGAAGAGATCGCATTAGCGATAAGGCCGCCTATTGTATATTTTTTTGTGTTAATTGTTTTTGTTCGATATTTGTTTGGTGTACAATAAAGAATATATAAATAAATAAAATAGATATTAGTTTAGTTTAAATTGTCTATGGAATATTTTGACAGGACCAAACTAATATTTATCTTATGTATTACTAAAAATGAAGAAAGAATAATAAAAAGTAAAACAACTAAAACCCAACTACGATAAAAACGACGCTGAAAAATTATAAAACAAGATTTTCAGAATACTGAAGTGAATAAAGTTGCTAATGTAGTTGCAAGTAAATGGACACAGTAGACTTTACCAAGATGTCTTGTAAATTGACAATAATGTCAGACAATACTATTCTGAAGTATGCAATTGTATTGTACTTCTTTTTTTTTTTTTACGGACAAATCACACAGATTGAGCTAGCCCCAAAGTAAGTTCGAGACTTGTGTTTATGGGATACTAACTCAAAGATACTTAATTTTATAATAGATACATATGTAGATAAACATCCAAGACCCAGGCCAATCAGGAAAAGATCGTTTTCCATCATGACCTGGCCGGGGATCGACCCCGGGGCCTCCGCGTCGCAGGCAGGCGTGTTGACCGCTGCGCACGGTCTTCATATTTATAACAAAGGAAATTGCATAAAAAATCTCCGACATTGTTGATAAAGAAAGATACAACCCAGACAGAATTTACTTCCAATCTTATGTTTAAAATAGAATAATAATATATGTCTGAAAGATAACTCGATAACATACGATATTATTACGAAACTCCACCATATATCTAATTTTCAGAAGCATCGATTATTTTTGTCTGAAAAGATATGAATTACTTACAGATAACGTGTATTGTATGTATCACAAAAGAAAAAGAATAAACTTATAAAAAAAAAAATATAAATACAAAATAATTTGTCAGAAGTGGGATTCGAACCCACGCCCTCAGAGAGGACCAGAACAACTCGGACTCACTTTAGTGAGCAAGGGAACCTTGAGTCTGGCGCCTTAGACCGCTCGGCCATCCTGACATGAGAAGTAGTGGCGAAATTATCAACCTATTTAAAACATTCGGACATCTATTGCAATGGTATTGGTTTTTTGAAGCAAATCTACCGTTTGGCACACTGGCACACCCATTAATAGCGGTAGTCGCATTTCTTATCAATGTCTCCTTCAAACGCTTTTCAGAAGAAGAACGATATTTTTAAAATTCTTTGGGTTCTAAATATAAATATTTAATAATTTATTGTGTAGCTGACCTAAGCCTAAATGTTCGAGGCAGTTACCTACTTTATTTTGAACTCTATTCCGACAATCGTAAAGTTTCAAATGTAAAATTGACAACTTAGTCTTGTATAGGATCAATTTTGTAATATGAACATGAAGGTTAGTAATTAGGTACCTACTTCGAAATTTAAAAATGACTCGATGGATTAATCATGTGTTTATCTTTATAAACCTTTTTTTTTAGTAATGAGGTCGATTGCGATTGAATGAAATCATCTTTCACTTGACACCATAGGATTCTTCCACATTTGTAAAGAAAGCAAGAGGAGTTTTGGCGGGAAAGTCAAGCTGAGTGTCACGATCGTTTTTCATTGTACTTTTAAAATTATTTATAGTGTTGTTTGTAAAAGTGCGTGATTTATGTAGTAAAAAGTGCATTTAGTAAATAATTCATAAAGAACAGTGAAATATCGCAGCATAGTGGCCACATCATGACTTTGGCCCAAATCTCCCTCGTAAGACGGATCACGCGGCCGTCTTTTTCGCCATGAATAATATTCGTAATTACGTGACATTGGATAAATGCAAAAACCGTGCGAAGCCAAAAAATAAAGAAAGAAAAGAAAGCAAGATAGGAGGAATGGATAATTGTTGCTATAAGCTAACATTTTCTTAATCCAAGGATTATAAATATTAAGTATTATGATTAAAAATTCAATTAATTACTTGAATTTAAACGAAAGCCACGAAACCTTGATTGATATTGCAATTCTAAGCATATACATAAAATAAATATTGCAATATTTCACATTGCAATATGTATTTTTTCGGATAATCCTGACCTTAGGTCTTTGCAAATTGTTCAAACAAAAAAATGCTATAT
Organism: Sesamia nonagrioides; assembly: GCA_017933935.1. Classification (NCBI taxonomy): domain Eukaryota; kingdom Metazoa; phylum Arthropoda; class Insecta; order Lepidoptera; family Noctuidae; genus Sesamia; species Sesamia nonagrioides. The sequence continues at coordinate 671,452 of JADWQK010002226.1, read as the reverse complement.
TACAGGTTATAAATAAATGTCATATTTATTATTGTGGTTAGCAATGAAGAAACGACATTTTCATAATTATGCATATCATCATCATCAACCTTTTTATCGTCCCACTGCTGGGCACAGATCTCCTCTCATACAGAGTAGGATGGAGCGTAATCGCCACGCTTGCTCAATGCGGGTTGGCGATTTCAGACTTGAAAGTCCAGCTTTCCTCAAGATGCTTTCCTTCACTTTTTAATCAGCCATTGGTGTCCAAGATATACTTAGAAATTACATATAACGTAGAAAAGTTACATTGGTATTTGCCTGAGACACACATACTTGAGAGGCTGGTGTTTTAACCAGTAGGCCACCACGACTGCACCAGGGTAATTGCGTAGAATACTATAAGTAGAATAGCAATGAGTTTTGTTTTAACTGATCAAACATTCATTAAGTTGTGGAGCAGACACATTTTTCGACCATAAGAAGCAATACTAGCGGCTAATCTCTTGCTTCTTATGATCGAAAAATGGTGAGGCGCCGATTCGATTTTTCACAGTCTAAACTAAATTTAAGTAGGTACAGTACACTGCATCTTTTTCTTTCTTCAGTTTTAGTAATAAATAAGATAAATATTAGTTTAATCCTGTCAAAATATTCCATAGACAATTTAAACTAAACTAATATTTATTTTATTTATTTATATATTCTTTATTGTACACCAAACAAATATCGAACAAAAACAATTCACACAAAAAAATATACAATAGGCGGCCATAACGCTAATGCGATCTCTTTCAGGCAACCAAAGAATGGACAGATTCTTCCGAACCACAAATGGGACTGTCGTTGGTGCAAATATTATTACTACAATATACTAAGATAGATACACAAATACATACACCTCCGTGGCGCAGCGGTCAACACGCCTGCCTGCGACGTGGAGGCGCCGGGTTCGCTCCTCGGCCAGGTCATGATTGGAAACGATCTTTTCCTGATTGGCCTGGGTCTTGGATGTTTACCTATACATGTATCTACTTACTATCGGCTTCGCCCGCGTGGAGATCGATTATATCTATAATTTATATATATTGAATAAATATAATTTATATATATTTTTTTAATAATTATAAACTAGTGATCGACTGCAATCCCGCCTGATGGTAAGCAGTCAAGCAATCGTTGATGGTAAAGCGCGCAAGTTTATTAAGCCTATTCATTTAAAAATCTTAGTGAGTAGGAAGGAAGAAGGCAGTTGAGCGAGGTGATGCAATGTTAAACCCAACAACACGACCAACGATGCTGTGCCAGAGGGAGATTAATCTGGAGACCCTCCATGATCAAACTCACAGAACAGATGAAGTAATTAGAATGGAAATACACACATCAAAAGTGTCTAGGGATCAACATATATTTTTGCAATAACTTTTCTCCTGATTGATATTAATTAAAATTTTCTTTAAGGATTCATCAAATAAAGTGTTTTCGTTTGTCACAGTAACGATAAACCAAGTCACCTTTGCATTAATAAAGAAATTTGCCATTTTCCTAATAAAGGGATATTTGACATTTGAACCACTAACACAAAAGTTCGAAAAAAAGACTGAAATAACAGTTTTCTCTAAAATTTTATTGGGTAACTTAAACAATTAATAATCCGTGTTTCTACCGCGAACACTAACAACACAAGAACATCGGTTTGGCATACTCAAAATGAGTTCATCCAAATCACGCTGTGGAATGGCCGCCCATGTTCGTTGCAACAACAAAAAAGGTCTTCTTGCGACTGGATACCCTCCATATTCGGCAGAGCTCTTCTCTGTAGCATATCCCATGCATGCTCAATCGGGTTCAAGTCTGGCGACTGAGCAGGCCAGGGCAGGACATTGATGTTAGCTGCGGCGAGAGTCTGTCTTACAACTCTTGCGGTGTGCGGTCGTGCATTATCATGCATTAACTGAAATAAGGGACCGATTTGCACTTGTAGAGGAACGATGACGTCTGATACAATCGTTTCAGCATAAATTTGAGCGTTGAGGTTGCCTCTGATCCAAATCAACTCAGTTCTTCCGCCGATCCAAATACCCGCCCATACCATGATGGTTCCACCACTATAAGGATGGACTTCCTGGCAGGATTTTAATCGCTGTTGGCGTCCAGGGGTTCTCCAGTGTTGTATACGTCTTGTATCCGGTCTCATACCAAAACGAGACTCATCAGAAAAGCACACGAAACGCCATTGTTCTTCTGCCCAATTTCTGTGTTCAAGAGCCCATTGATATCGAATCCTACGATTGTGCATTGCTATAGGTGGTACCCGTAGCGGTCTTCGGGAATGAAGGTTCACTTCATGCAAGCGGTTTCTGACTGTTTGGTCGCTAATTAAGTTCCCTGAAGAGTGATGAAGCCTCACGTCTAACATCATGGCGGTTATTGTTGGAGCTCTTCGAGTTAAGATTTGAATGTATCGGTCTTGTCTCCGTGTGGTGCAGCGATACCGTCCTCCATGGCGCTCAGCCACGGTACCAGTGCTTCGGTAACGTGTCCAAAGTCGACTGATAACACTCTGACTTGTATTCAGAGCTAAAGCCACAGTACGTTGCCGGGAACCAGCTTCTATCATTCCCACGGCTCTGAGCATTTCTTCCCTGCTTAAATGACGTCGCCGCTCCATAATAACGTTGGTTTTAATCAGTAGTAGGGAAACAGTAGCACTAATAATGTCTTCAATGCGTTGTATGTTTTTATAGGGAAAATATTGACAGCTGATTTTCATCTTTTACTCGAATTTGATTCACAGTTCCTGATTCAAATTATGAAATGCACCAAAAAGGATCCATATAAATTTATAAAATCATAAATTTATTACAAAGCCACATCTCAATCTCAAGAAATCCGCATAAAAATGCTTGATCCCTAGACACTTTTGATGTGTGTAGTTCGGAATCAGTATTAGAACGCGTGTCGCCGCTTGATTCCCCTCTATAACTCGCCTGTAAACAAGAGACCAATACGGAAGCGCATTACGCACACAAATAAAAACTCGCACTTCGATTATAAGTTTGTAATTGGTGATCACACTAACGTAAACAGTGCATTTGACGTACACTCCTACATTCACAAATTTCTCATACACGCTATGGCGACCAAAAGGTCGATATTTATATCGATAGTTTATATCGATAAAATTGACAGAAAAGGATTAATTGTGTTCTCATTATGTAGTTTCGTAAGAATTAGGATCTTTACATATAAGTATACATGAGATTCCAGTTATATGATTTTTAAGTAATTTGTAGGGGATTTAAAAAAAGAAATGTACTTATAAATTTACGTAATTTGATAATTTGATTTTTTGTTTATGGTGCTATCAACATAAAATTAGAGTTGAATGAAAGGTTTAGGAGTAAAACAGTTTTACAAGAAGTTTTGAGGTGATAGGACTTTTCGAGATTTTAGCAAAAATGTGTAATAAAATGTCGTACCTACCTAACTTTACTTATTTTAAATATTTTTTCCTATAAACAAATATACATATTTCCTATAATATATATATTTCCTATAATAAATATATTTCCTATAAAAAATAATTTATTAACAGTTGTGTTGTGTCTGTTTAACCTTAAGGATCAAATTTGTTCATAATTAACGATAGTAGAAAATAGGAATAAAATACGGAACCTAAGTCCAACAAATATCAGCACAACGGTTATGACAAAACTTACCAAAGAACAAATCCGAACTATTTGCTCTCTTGGGACCATACCTGGTTTTAGGTACCTTTTACCCGGTTTTTTAATGATATAATCATTTTCGATAAAATGTTTAGAGCAAATAGTACTAGTCTTTGTCGGAATCCTATTTACTCTACCAGTCACGTCAATCCATCGCTCTCTTATAACGCTAGGTTGTTTAGGAAACCTAAAATTTATAATTTGTTTATTTTTATTTGCAATTTATTAAAATAAATATTAATATTTATATCATTCCATTACATTTATTCGATAAGATAAGATATTTTATTTTGCACATAAGGGTGCAAACATGGCGGTACATAATATTAATACGAACAGCCATATTTCGGCAATTAAAAGGCACAATTAAAATGTTCACAATTTAAAAATACATCATATCACATACAACATATACACAAATTAAATCATATAAGTAGTTCTAGTTCATTGTTTGTTTAATAATATAATTCCATCAATTAATACAATAATTCTATTTCAAATTCATCAGTCAATAATATAATTAGTGTCAGTTTCTAATAATTAAATTATATAAAATAGTCAACCAAGATGTTTCTAAAACAAAAAGTCTGCAAAACTATAATAATAAGCCTTGACCACATAAAAATTACGAAGGCTTTTCTTAAACAATTAGTAATATATTATTTAAATATGTCTAATTAAAAATAAAATATTATTAATTTAATATAAAATGATTCAAACAATATATTTATCATACTCGTATATTTCTGAATTCTATCGATAATTTTAATTAACCACATGGTCACCTCACTATAAATAAACATGGCGCCCTGCATTTCGGCCAATCAGGGCAAAGGACAAAATGACAATGAGTAAAGTGTAGAGGACGCATTGGATTCACTACATCGTACGCGGACTTTCTTATTGTTTTTCCAAAGCGAAGACAAACCGAGCAATGTAATTTTTTTTCTTCCTTGAAGCAATAATATCATGGATGTTTGGAATATCATTGTTTTCAGTATGTTTTTGTGTTTTTTACAAATTTTACTACAACATAATATTATTTTCGACTTACCGATGGAAAGATATACCACTTCGTTGTATAGTTGAGGTCTGGCTTTTTGCCCTGCATGTTATAATTGCACAATACGGCATTTTAAAGCGGAGCTCCGACTCGTGAAGTACTTTTAAGAATACTAAATGAATGTTTCGGACGTTCGGTCGACATAAGATTTGCGTCTCACATGTGTGGCACGGCGGCCACACCTACTCGGCCTTTCCAGTCTTATATTAACTATTCCGTGATCAAACTCCCGACACAATAACATTTGGCGCATCGTGCCCGGCACATATCGCAATACAGTTGGTCCTCTCGTCCGGTCGCCAACCGGCACGATGGGGCCACTCTGGGATTTTTCGCAGTTGGCGGGGCGGCCTTTCGTATGTGGCTGGCACACTACTTGGGCCCCCAACTACCTGCGGTCGGCCAGCGGAGCACCGTGCTTCGGATCCCGCTACCCTCCACGACCAAACTTCCGACACAACATCATTTGGCGCATCGTACCCGGCACACATTGCAACACAACTGCTCAGACCCGTCCTCCGTACGGCTTCACCAGACATCATGCCTGAACACGACGAATCGCTTAGCGGCAAGACTTTGTCTGGTGGGTGGTAACTTCTGCCGGCAGCCGATGTTATGGCCTACCATCTGTTCTTTTACTAACGAAATAGAAATAAAAGATGCGCTCATCTTTTTACTTTAATTTGTTAACTAAGGAAACGGCGCTATTCATTCTGTATCAATACCTATTATAAAAAAGATAAAATATATATTTTCTGGTGCACCTGTCATCCAAATAGCAGAATTGCTGTTTTCCGCACAATAATGCCAAGTAGGACATTGACCCAGTGTTATTTTAGACTCCAATATTCATTGTTTTCATTCAATTCTCCAAAGTTTTAGCAGCTTAATAGAACCGAAAATTCGTCCGGACAATTACTGTACAGGTTCATCGTTACTCATTGTAAAACGGCAGATAACGTGTCATTAAGGTTGAGTTTTGACGGAAAAGCTAAGATGAGTGTCACGCTCATTTTTCATATTGTGAAACATTGATAAAATATTAAACTAAGGTAGATATGTCACTAGCGCACTAAAAATGAAGCGTACAAAAGGAAGTAAGTCCTGTATCTCGCTTTAGTCACTCTCGATACACTCGTAAAAACAAACGACAAACACTAACAGCGCAAACGACAAACACTAGCCATCTTTTTCTTCTCTATGCTTTAGATTGCGCCCCATCTCACTCACACTGTACCAATGCATGCCGAATAAAAATATGCATGTGTGTTGCTGCTGTATTCGGCAGAATTTTTTTGGTCAGTTTGTAAGAATATATCGTATCTGTTTAATATTTTATCAATGTTGTGAAATAAAATTTTCAAAAAATTTCTATAATTTGTAACACGTGTTAATAGCAAAATTGTGGTATCTATTACACAAGGGCCATTGATCAAGAGTTGAAGTTGATGTCATTAAGGATAGAATTAAAAAAAAAATTCAATAAACCAAAACATGAGCTTCTGGCCTAGAGGGGGGCAAGTCTGGCCTAGGGGGGTAAAGTAAAATTTTTTGAGTGGGTAATCTGTGTTCGCTATAGTCGCACGCGGTTTTTTGGCAATTACATCGTTTATTTTGCGAGAGTCTACTGCGTGGTTTATTTAAAAGTTAGAGATAAGTCCTCGTTTATACTTGGTTTAGTAATTAGGGGAGTTCATACATGTTCTGCGAGTTTTCCAGGGGGGAAGGTGCCTTCCCTGCCAGCCCCCCTCCCACCTTGGTACGCTCATGAACCAAAATAAAAAAGAACAAAGGCAGCGTGATGCCCGCGTGCCGTCACACGTCACGTCGACCGAGCACTTCGTGAATGCGTGTACGGTTCCTGACGAGGATCCCCTGCAAGTGGTATGGACATTGCGTCTCGCCCGTCCGCGGCCGTGGGAGTACGTGTCTCCCACGTGGTGCCGTCGTGCATGCCGTCCTATGCAGCCCACGTTTTCACAGAGAGGTAATAAAATCGCGCCAGAATAAAAACTCCTAGTTTTAATTTTTTCCCCACTTAAGAGCTATTACGCACTGTATTGCATGCATTTTATACCGGGTCTCAGATACCACTACAAATACATTAATTATTTTAAGTAGTCTTTTCATGCCACGAGATAAAGAAGTTAAAGTGCAGTTAACAAAAACGCTGATACAAAATTTTGATACCAAAAGGTATACCACCTATATTGCACTGGGAGAGAAAAAGTAGTGTTTCAAAAAGTAATAGATATCGAGATTCATAAAAGATATGATTTATTATTCACTGATTAAATCTAAAAATAAAAACCAAAAATTGTGTAACAAACTGCTGTATAAAAAATCATTTGGTAGATTCGGCTTGTTAGCCGCTCAATATCATAAAATAAGGCTAAAAGCAAGTAATTTTTCTCTCTATTGTAAAATGTTTTCAGAAAATATTCAAAAACTTTGCATTGCATCAATCTATCTGTTATAATAAATAAAAAAAAAAACAAATATGCATATTGTTTGCAGTCTACGTACGGCCTTCTAGTCTAGACTTTACCTTATTTGCCGTCTCGCTCTTGGGCGAGCCGTTGACTCGATCGACTGACATTGAACTTGAACTCGATAAATTTGCACTATTGCCAGTTACGTCATCATCCACCTTCACTAGTACGTACATATAATATATGGAAGCCATGGGCAAAAAATAGCAACTTTCACAAAAATAGTCAAGTTTTCAGAAGCGGTGGCCACCTTCGTTTTATAAGAAACTAGCTGTTGCCGCGACATCCCTCGCATTGAATTCGGGGTAACACGGTTCCCCTTTCCTGATTTAGAACTCCGAGCAGAATATTATTTTAATACGCTCTAGACGGTATTATTAGGAATTGGGGGCGGATTTAAAAAAAAACAATAATGCAAGAGTTGAATTTATTCAACAATAATCCCCATAACAATTTTTGGTTTTCTACCTTGAAAAGTGGCGAAATCTACAATATTCCACCCCACATTTTAGAGAAGTGGGGTTTAGATTGACCGGTTGGGCAGCGTTCGGGAATACCACAGTGTCTCAAGACTAAAGTCTTTGACCAGTGTGTGTTGCCAGTGATGACTTACGGAACTGAAACGTGGTCGCTCACAATGGGCCTCATACAAAGGCTCAGAGTCACACAAAGGGCAGTGGAAAGAGCTATGCTAGGAGTTTCTCTGTCCGTCTTTCTCTCCATCCCTTCAACTGTCGCCACTTATAAAAATACCTCAAGTCATCGCTCCGTTTACCCGCGAAAGACGGACAAACAAACACACTTTCCCATTTACAATATTAAGATGGACTAACTTGCATGCTTCATGTAACCCAGCGTTAAAGTCATCGCCATAACTCTGCTCTCACCCAGCCCGGCAAAAAGAATATAATTTAAATATGGGCTTTAAATATTGTACTTTAGATATATTTTACATTGCCATCATAAATTAACAGACAGCTCGCTGTTAGTGAGCTTACTGCTGTCAGACTGCTCGGTAGTTGACCCCTCGCTGGCCGCACGTTGTAGACGAGCGGTCAGTGCGGTGACTGCGCGTTCAATGTTAGCAGTCGAAGTGCAGTCGCCTCTCTGTCGCTTTCAGCATTTTATGCATCCAAAATCTTCGTCTGTTATTTCTAGCGCTTATCTCTTTATCATCAAGTGCAATAGCAACAATTGCTACTTCTTGCGTTGTGAATCAAGACATAGGTGGTAAAAAATAGGAGTTCCTTTTATGGAAACCGATCGCGGATTTTGTAGCCAATCGCGGACGCGGCGAAAAAGCGAGAGCGGTCGACAGGTAGATAGCTGGCCGTCTGCTAGCTGTCGTAGCGTGGACTGCTGGATGCCCGCTAGCTGTCACCCTGCGTGGACTGCGAGTAGTAGTCTTAGTTTACCGCGGTCATGTGTGGGAGCGGTTTTGGAGCAGAATCGCTTAAGTGTGCCATTAGGCTATACGATGTCGGACAGCGAATGAATGAATTAGTTTAAAAATTTTAATAAATTTCTACAGGGTTTTATCAATAAAAGTTTTTTTTTTGTAATCGGATCACTACTTCCGGAGATTACAAACACTTGTCGTCACTTTTTAATGTACGGGCAACAGCTGCACCCTAATTACATTCCCACCATTCATCATCATGGAATCATTTCGAAGCTAATTGCTCAACAACGTAAATAACGCAATATTGAACTGTCAAAATGTAACACATTGCTACTGATAGTGTGTTACGCAATTACCCTGCAGGTCTACCTGAAACAGTCAAATATTCCCAATCAACCTTCAGCCTCAATGCTTTAGGGATAAAGTTGAAAATCTAATAAAGGAATCTGACAGATTGTAGTAGATGATGTGCTGTCATCTGTACATTATCGTAATCTAAATCGTGGGCGTAGATACTGACATTTTGTGCAGTTCTTTCTACACAAATTGTCAATATTTACGCCCACGTCGAGTGACCGATGCCAAAAATATAATATGTGTAAAATAAAATCATTTCGGACATGCATTCATTCATATTAAGAGCATACCTATTATAAACAGGATTGCACTTAATATTGGCGAAAACTAGAAAAGAAACCTAGGGAAATTAGTCTTCGTACGTATTGCATTAATATAACAGGGGAAGACTCTGCCACTACAGCCTTCAGGTCGCTATTGTGACTGCCTCTCGAGATTTTCTATCGTTACGGATAATAATCGCCAATCTGTGAACAATACCATGGGGTCCCATCTAGTACAATAGACTCTCAGTTCTTATCAAAAGATAATAGATAGGTTGCGGTGCAAAACTTAGCAACGATTTTAAACCTCTTACGTGCAGTTTATAGCCTTTTTTAATATTTTTAACAATTTGAATTTACTTTTTTAATGCTACTCCGTATATTTACACGTATAAATAACGTCATTAAACAAAACGGTAAAATGGGCTCAGTAGTGATAATGTTTTTTATTTTACACTCGGGACAATAGATGGCAGTGTACTCAATGAATCCTGTCATAACATATTTTTTTTTAGGTTAAGATAAGATGTCATCTAACCATTATATTGCTGTTATCTTCTTTTAGAATGCGTATTTCCCAAAGCACGACGCATGGATGTATATATGACAATGTAGACAAGACATAGATGGCGGTAATGGCCGGCCGGTCAAGCGCTCCCTGGTGGCCCTCTAGTGATCTCTTTAAGAAACTTTTTTTGCTCGACGGTCTGCCCGAATTGAGCTGGACTCATTTTCTTGTTTACCATTGGGTATCTGTATGTAGTATTCTGTAATCTGAGACAATACCAATAGAGTCTTAATAGAAATAATTTAGAGACCGCGCACTGCAGTAAAAAAATCGTATAAGTATTCCTTTGAAAACTTACTTATCAATTGCGATTTTCACATTAATCGCATCGAAGTGCGTGCTTAGTTAGCCATTTTACTCGGGAGTAATATACCAATATAATAATTTAAAGAGATAATGATAGGGAGGGTCTACGAATGAGAAAGGATCTTAATCTTCAGTTCAAAGGGGGCTAAACAAGTTGCAATCGCTTACGAAGCATTTCGTCCTTCTACAACGACTTTCAAAAGCACCCTAATAACGTAACAGATAATTCAGTCACGATTGCTATTATTTACCTATTTTTCCTTAAACGTTAAACTTAACTACGTCTTCATTTTGCATCACCAGCTCAAATGTGGCTACAGTACTCCACACACGAACGGACTTTTGCAAGTTTCATGTCTTAACTTTTAACGCTGACAGTTTCTGTTTCGTCTGTAGAAAATAGATGAAACAGAAATTGAATTAGCCAGACTGGTGCGATAAATGAAGAAGGGTTTCTTTTCTTAGATATGTTTCTCAAAATATATTTCTTTCCAGCCATCATTCCGCCCGCTGCTTTCCTGCGCCCCAGTCGCCATGGTGGCGCTGGACCGCAACGCGCACACGCAAGACATCACAAAAAATATCCAGTACATCAGCAACGATAAGATTAAGCTGAAGGCGGATCCTGCAACGATGAAGTGAGTAACTACTTTCATATTTTTATCTGGCTGTCCCAGAAGGAAGGTAATGTTATTCGAGGAACTGTTTTATAGTGGACATTTTTCCGACAATATGACAACGATTGTTAATACTTGAACACACATAATTCTGACGAATCCTGTGCACGCGCTACAATTGGAGGCGGTGATTGGTTAATATTTTCAATAAGGCATAGCATGGAAAGTATGTCTGGCTCCTTGTGGAATATCTTAAGGCCAGCTGTTGGGCAGTAACGACCCCGCGGATCCTATATCTATGGAGAAGTCTTGTTCTTCACCTCTGACTTGCCTTTATTGGTCGGCTGGAGTGAACAATGACGAGAAACAGCTCCGTCTTCTTTTCTTGCTTTTATTGGAGTGAGTGGTGTGAGAGACACTAGGCAAACAAAAGCAAAAGAAGTATTGCAGTAAAATGCTGAAAGGGATTTTGACCGCACTTATCGAACTGATAGCCTCTTTTTGGGTGCTTAAGGAATACTTCTCCACTCTTCTTACGACACTATGTACTAGCGAACCTTTTCGCGGGCTCTTCATTATTCAAAACATTGATTTGACAGACAGCGGCTATAGTCATTCCATAGTCTTAAATAAACAATTCACTTCAGCCAGCCATAATACAACATCATAGTCTTCATTTCCTGCAATAGTCTGACACTAACTGAGGATTGTCGTGGGATGCACTGACATTATACGAAGGGGGATAAATGTCGGCTGGTACCTCTTTGTAACTAGTATCTGCGAGTTGCCTTTGACCCTACATTTTTTCGTGGACCACAGGGTCACGGGAAATGTCAAGAATGTAATAATCACAATTTCTAGCTGAACGCGATTTCAGTCAGTCGAATAGAAGTGCCGTAGTCCTAACATAATCATCGTCCCACACAAGTTATACTCGTATACGATTGCATGGCAGTTCTTCAATTTTCTCTTCAAATATTGACTTACTTGCTATATGATTAGACCGGTTTTTTTGTGAAAGTCGTATCAGATGCTTTTCCAGAATCTATTTACTATCTCGCAATGCAGCCGACACGTGTTGTATGTCAAACGTTACGCAATCCTATTGCTTCGCTATGATATAATTACAAAGTTTTTGTTTCACATCGTGAATTGAGAGCCAATTAGGAGAATCAATTTGACACTTTTGAACACAGTTGGTCATCTGTTACTATGTAACATTGTGTGAATGGATGCGTGTCCTGATTTTGACTAAAATAAATAGTTGAACGTCGGTACTTACAGCACGGTTAATGGATAGAAAGAAGGTGACATAGTAATTAAAGTCTCTTCTTATTCTAACTGTAGGAATTGTAGAATTATAGCTCATTCTGTGGTTAAAGATGATCGTTTTAATGGGTGAGAATCTGATGATAGCTTCAAAGTACCTTAGATAGGCGTCACTTCTCTATAATACTTTGAGTATGACCTAAACTGCCTTTTAGAGCACGAAAGTAGAATAGCCATAGCATAAATAAATTTAGTCATCCAGACCGAATTTATGCTACAGCGATCAACCCTAGCAATGACTAGCCGTCGGTTCTGGAGATATGCGTAAGCGGACCCACAGGTGCCATGTGCCACTCGTGGAAGCTATACATATTCTGTATTTTAATACACCCCAAATATGATGATGATGATGTTCCTGACCGATTTCGGCCACAGCGACCACTTCGACTCCTAGCCGATGATTTGGCGCTCATGCGCCCGAAGATGGCTTATGTAGACTATCTTGGCGGCGAAACTCCGTGCACACTGAGGGCACGTAAGCACGCCGTCGACGTAGTTGTATGTGATGGCAGCAGGTGGGCGGGCCTTTAACTGGTCCCCCCAAACCCCAAACATATGGGAAACCTGACACTTTAGGGTACCATTTTACATAACATTTCTTTTTTTTGTATAAGTGTCCCTTAGCTTCCCTTCGTTTTTAAGTCGTGGTGGCCTAGTGGTTAAACACCAGCCTCTCAAGTATGAGTGCGCGGGTTCGATTCCAGGTCAGGCAAATACCAATGCACCTTTCCTAAAGTTTGTAACGTTGTGATTATTTCTTATTTTATTTATTATTTTTTGCCTTTACTAAGCATAGGGAAATGCACCTTTTTGTGGTCTATGGTTATTGATACTAATTGTCTATTACTATTTGTTTTGCTTTATCTGTGACATTTATTGTCGTTTTGACGTTTCAGTGTGACAGTTTTTTGTCAAATTCCCAAGTTTGTGGGGAGGATTGATTTGTAATGTTGGATTGCATTGTTTTTTTTTTTGGGATATCAACAACGTAATGGTCGCTGCTTTGTTTTCCGTTTCGCTGAACAAAGCGGAACGGAATTATAGTGCTACCGAACGGGAGGCACTGGCGGTTATTTTTGCGGTAGAGAAATTTCAAGCCTATTTAGGTTCCCGACCTTTCAAGGTGGTGACGGATCACTCATCGCTGAAGTGGTTCATGAACTTGGAGAATCCAACCGGAAGACTTGCTCGTTGGGGTTGCCGACTGTCTCAATTTGAGTTTGAAATTGAGCACAGGAAGGGCTCTGACAACGTCGTTCCGGATGCATTGTCCAGGCTTATGAAAGTAGAAGCGGTGAATGATTCCGACAACATAGAGAAAGATGAATGGTATGACAGGACCTTTAATAGTTGTAAAGCCTTTCCTAAAAACTTTCCTAATTTCTGTGTCAAGGACGGGAAGCTCTATCGTTACTGCAAGAGCAAGTATAATTTACTGAGTGAGTTTGATTGGAAGGAAGTGGTAAAGAAGGGTGATCGGCTGGAAGTTATTAGGGCAAACCATTGTGAAGCTACTGCCGCGCACTTGGGGGTGTTTAAGACGCACAGACGGCTGTGCTTAACGTATTTTTGGCCAGGCATGCATAAGGATGTCGTGGAGTTCATTAAAAATTGTGACGTCTGTACCGCCTATAAACATTCTACAAAGGCTACACCAGGCTTAATGGGTCAACCAAAGGTTTGCCATAGACCTTTCCAGGTAGTGTCCATAGATTTGGTAGGTCCTTTACCACGTTCCCGAGCAGGATTTACGTTTTTGTTAGTCGTAACATGTTGCTTTTCAAAGTATACCTTATTGTTTCCATTGCGTCGTGCAACCAGTGCTCTTGTGGCAAAACATTTTGAACGGGATGTTATTTTAGCTCACGGTGTCCCTGAAACCGTAATTGCAGATAACGGAGTGCAATTCACGGGATCGGAATTCCGGAATCTACTGAAACGTTACAACATTCCCAAAGTACATTATTGCCCACGTTATACGCCGCAGGTTAATCTGGTAGAACGGTATAACAAGACAGTTATGACGGCCGTAGCTTCCTACGTGGAAGAAAACCATAGGAACTGGGATGAGCAACTGCACCGTATTCAGTTTGCTATAAACAGTGCAGTAAATGAGTCCACTGGGTTTTCTCCTTTCTTTTTAGTACATGGTAGGGAACCGGTCGTAAACGGGTCCTTCTACAGAGATACTGAGGCGGAGTATGAAGTGACCATGCCTCGCGACGAATACGCTGGGGAATTAGGTTGTTTGAAGGACATTTTTGGTCAGGTTAGGTTGCATTTGTTAAGGGCACATGAGGCTAATTCTAAATATTATAATTTACGCCGTAGACCGGCTAAGTTTTCAGTAGGGGATATTGTTTGGAAGCGCTGCTATACGCAAAGTGATGCAGCTAAGTTTAAAATGGCTAAGTTAGCACCCAAGTACGAGAAGTGCAGGGTAAAGGCCGTTTTGTCGCCCTTAGTTTACGAATTGGAAAGATTAGATGGCCATCCCATTGGGTCATGGCATATTAAAGACTTGAAGAGTCACTAGTTTTTTTTCAGCGTTTTGATGATCTGACAGCAGCCGCATTGTAGTGTCGAAGTGATACAGCTGTGTGTCTGTATTCCGTGGACGCACGACCCGCCGTTATCTCGCGAGCTCGTCGTGCCGCCACGGTTTACGAACCGCCGGTTGTTCACGGAGATGACTGCATACGTTGTGGAGTTTAAATGGTTGACATTTAAACGCCGTTTGGTAGGTGTATTGAATGGTTTTATTCCGACTCATTACTCTGTATGAATGATGAAGGAAGAATGAAGGAATGAAAGGTAAATTCACTAAGCGCTTAGTGTTAATAAAGACGAAGGATATAAGGATATATGAATGTTAATAAAAGAGAGGATTCGCGTGGAACGTATGGCTGTCTGTCTAACATATCATGAGTATGGTTGTTGAGGAACCAGTCTTGTTTCCTACGTTTTTTTATTACCGGATCCGGGTTGTTTTATTTATTTGGGGTTTTACGTAGGATCAAGATATATTGTATTTTCAGTATTACTGAATTGTTGTTATCACTGTATCAGTGGATCGAAAGAACGCGTTCGATTTTTTTTAAATTTGGTTCCGTCAACGTTTTTTTTTTCCCTTACCACATTTTGAATTTCCGGATTGTCCTTGAAACCAGGTGGAGGTCGTGCTGCTCGAAACACATGCACGCGTATTCGAGAGAGTATATGCGACGTTTTTTTGTTTCGCTTTGCCGAATTTTTTTTTTAATTTGTACTAAAAATTTTTTTTAGTTTTCCTCATGGGATTATTGCCCTAATGAGAAATTGTTTCCCCATGCTGGCCTGGGGACAAAAGAAAATCTTAGAATGTGTCAGCTGCATCTCTTTCCGTGCAGATCGTAAGAGGCGATCGAGGGATATGGGCCGAGGAAGGAAGCTTGGTGTTGGGTTTAGTGTATTTTTTTTAATGGTTTCTTCCTTGATCAAACAAGCTCAGGG
This sequence comes from Sesamia nonagrioides, assembly GCA_017933935.1. Classification (NCBI taxonomy): domain Eukaryota; kingdom Metazoa; phylum Arthropoda; class Insecta; order Lepidoptera; family Noctuidae; genus Sesamia; species Sesamia nonagrioides. The sequence continues at coordinate 655,853 of JADWQK010002226.1, read as the reverse complement.
TTTCGTTTTGTTCTGTTTTTTTTTTTTTGGTTGGACTACTCATTGTTATGACCAATACTTATCATTAATTACCCATTAACTTCGTTTATTTAGTTCGCTGAGGGCAGCGAGCGGTTCTCCTTGGTCGAACCTTTTCCTAGGAGGGGAGGTATTGTAACGTTGTGATTATTTCTTATTTTATTTATTATTTTTTGCCTTTACTAAGCATAGGGAAATGCACCTTTTTGTGGTCTATGGTTATTGATACTAATTGTCTATTACTATTTGTTTTGCTTTATCTGTGACATTTATTGTCGTTTTGACGTTTCAGTGTGACAGTTTTTTGTCAAATTCCCAAGTTTGTGGGGAGGATTGATTTGTAATGTTGGATTGCATTGTTTTTTTTTTTGGGATATCAACAACGTAATGGTCGCTGCTTTGATTGTGAAAATGAATTGTCGTTTTTTTTCATTAAGGGATTTTTGTAGACCAAGTTATATTTTCATTGGATTTCTGCAGATTGGAATCTTGTAAGCGGGGAAATCTCCCACCGTTCAAAGGGGTAATTTGGTTTCGGGTGTTTGGCACGGAGAGAGATTCTTGACAGCCAAAAGAAAAGGAGGCGAAAATACCTGTGGAGTCACGTAGCGATCGGAAAAAAGGCTTTTCGATGTCGATAGATCTGACCGGCAGGGCGTCGGCAGACGGCCTGGACGGGCTTAAAGAAAATAAAGGCTTCTGACACGGTGTGCTGATTTTGGGACAATCGCGGCCGTGTGGACCAGCCAGCAAGCAGCACTAGGCCCAAGCAATCCTGTGCATGTGGCTGGGTCTCCCAGGCGGAGAATTTTTCGATTGGAGCGCCGCCTGGGCGTGTCTTTTTTATTTTTGTCATATTCTTCTACCTTCAACCCCGTTGGTTTGGAGAGGCAGGACACATGGTTTCAAGGACAAAGAAGGCCAGGAACTTCCAAGGATGTGTCGCAAGTACCCTCTTATCTCAATTTAAATAACATTCTTGTACCCGTAGAAAACTCATTTACTATTATATTACCGGTGGTGACCTTTAGTGACCTTTTGTGACCTTTTCTGATATATAATTTTCCCCATTTTGGATTTGTATAATTCTGTAGTCATAGTGGATGAAATCCACAGCCTGAGTAAGCTGAGCTAGAGTTAGTGGGCAATCTGCTAGGCTACTGTTGCGCGTGAAACCTGGACGCTCCAACAGACCACTCTTGGAGCCGCTAGGATTGACCCAACCTTATTGAGGTTAACAATAAAGCTATATTGTTTATTTACATTTAATAAGAGTTAAAGATAGTTTCCTGTTGTTACATATAAAAGCTTGTAATTAAAACATAGTAGTCCAACAAACTATCATTTTTTTTATTTTCACACCCGATTAGCCGAACCTCTACTTTTCTCTTTTTTTTGTCAGGGAGTAAAACCCGGGCAACCTCTAATTTTACACACTGACAAATGGCGCCCAATTTATATTTATTTTCATGGGGAATTTGGCTGATTGGGTAAAGGTCACCACTGGAGATATTTTTTTTTTCTTCTAAAAAACTTGTAACTTTAAATTTTGAAGTATTACTTTAATTTAATAAGTGTGAATTAGCCTTATATCAGTATTAATCAGTGATAAGTGCATTCCTTTTCTTCCCAAAAAACATTGTTGTAATTATTTCTCAAATTTCACATAATTTTACTTAGTGAAAGTTGAACAATCACATGTCAGTTTGAGGGTATGTTGCATCATGCTTTTAAATTTTTAGTGTTTATTTGTATTTATTTTGCATCCTTAAGCAGGATTATAATATTTTACATGTGACTGTGCCAATTTATTGTGGTTTTTCCAAATATTTATGGAATTTTAGTGAAATTTAACTTTGACAAATTTTATCTGCGGGATCACACTGTGAAAACTTATTTTGAATTATTTTGGTGTATTGCTGTACTGAGTACCACTTTTTAGTGATTGTAATTGATATAAATACTGTGCCTGCGTGTGCCTAAGCATAATTTTGTAGAAATTTTGGAGATTTTACATTTTTTTATTTTTTTTTAGCAATACCTTACATTGTGTCAATTTCATAACTTCATTCAAGAATTTAAGTAAATTTAAGCAAATTTAAGCAAATTTAAGTAAATAACTGTAAGTCACCACTGTTAATTCGCGTTTTAGAGTCTGTTTGATTTCCTTTTTACACATTTTTAGCTACAAATAGTAACTTTTCACATCAACATGGACCGCAATATACAATTTCACTCCCTCTTGAAGGATGAGCTTATATATGAGGTTTCTATTCGTTCTGAGACTCCTGCTAGTACTGTGGAAGCCCTGCGCAAACAACTTCGTGGCTTATTGTTAGAATGTCCTGCAGAGGCAGTTTTGGAAACTGAATTTACACCGGAATCAGAACTTAGAATTATTCAGGAAAAGCTGAAGGAACTTGGTGTGGCTGTTGACAGGTACACTAGGTTGAAGGACAGGTACTCGCAGAACCGAAGCCGAGCTTTGGGCAGCCACTTGTACCATAGGATCATCAGAATTCAGTCTGATGATCCCGCTATCCTGACTATAAAGACAGAGCTTAGCGACAAGCTGGAGGTGCTCCTGGGTAAGGTGGAGGTAGCTAGTACTCCTGCTCCTCATGAAGTCAACCCTTTCTTTGCTCCTAAGGAAATATCTGTAGAATGCTCCGGTGATAAAAATGTTTCGAAGTGGAACTTAAAGTTCAACGGCATTACTGACCCACGGTCTTTCTTGGAACGGGTCGATGAGTTGCAACGGTCCTATGGTGTCTCGGATATTAAGTTGTTTAATTCTGCTGCTCAATTATTTACGGAGCAAGCTTTGCTTTGGTACAGGGGTATCAGGGATCAAGTTTCTTGTTGGTCTCAGCTTAAGGAGATTTTATTGGAGGAGTTTGGCCCAGTGGACCATGATTATAGGTTGCTTGGGGAAATTAGATCTCGTACACAGGGAGCGGACGAACCAGTCCATATTTATTTTTCAATCATGACATGTATGTTTGCTCGTCTCAAAAACCCACTGAGCGAGGACAGTAAATTAGAGATTTTGTTACATAATATTAGGCCTCAATTTTCACAACAGCTAGCGTTAGTGCAGGTAACTTCAATCGCCCAACTTAAAGAACAGTGCCGGAAGTTGGAAGCCGCGCGTCAGCGGGCTGATCTGTTTGTGGAGCCGTCGAGGCCCAGCTCTAGTATGCTTGGCACGGACTTCGCTTACAAGGGCAAGTCTCATAAGCCTGTTCAGGCGGTGGCTGCCTCGACGACAAACGCGGCCGGGTCGGCCGGTTGTCCGTGTGCTGACACTTATAGCAGGGGTAGGCAGTTTAGGAAAACCGCAAAGCCCATTTGTTTCAAATGTGGAAAAACTGACCACAACTTTTCAAAGTGCAACGGCGTGCCGGAAGGGGGTGCTGTAAAGTGTTTTGGCTGTGGGAAAGTAGGTGTTTTGCGGAAACACTGTACTAACTGCAAAAATGTAAAGAAATCTGACAAAGTGTCTAATAAAAATTCAAAAAACTTGTAAGGTTGAATCGCGGCAATTTAAATAATGATTCTAGGTCTAAATTTTATAATTTTGGTTCCATTGCCACGGTTCTGTTTGCTCCTAGTAAAAATGATATTAGACCTCATCTAAAATTTCAAGTAAATGATTTTGAGATCTTTGGATTATTGGACTCAGGTGCAGCCATTTCAATTTTGGGAAATAATTCACACTTAGATTTTGTCAAGTTTGGTTTTGACTTTCAAGAGAATAATAATAGTACAAAATGTCATGTTGCAAATGGTGTAGAGGTACAGACGATAGGGTTTATTTTTGTTCCGGTTACTTTTAATAATATTACACATGTTATTAAGTTTTTTGTAATACCCAACATAGTTTCTCATGTTATATTAGGGGTAGATTTTTGGCATGCCTTTCGTCTAGCACCAGAAATATTTGACAACATTGACTACAGAGTTTCACCGGTAGATTACTTTAAACACTCAGTAAATTCAGACCGCATTAGTACAATTCAATCGTATGAACATTTAACAGTGGCACAAAAGGAGTTAGCTGATGCGATGGTTGAACAATTTAAGAATGTTTCTTTTGAAGAAAAGGGTTTAGGTAGGACTACCCTGATCGAACATGTCATCGATACTGGTGATGCACCACCAATTAAAACGAAACAATATCCTCTCTCGCCGGAAAAGAGAGCATTCTTAAGCCAGGAACTGGATAGAATGTTAGCATTAGATGTAGTTACTCCTAGTGAGAGTCCGTGGAACAATCCAGCCTTGCTTGTCAAGAAATCAAACGGAGATTGGCGGTTTTGTTTAGATTGTAGGAAGTTGAATTCGGTAACCAAAGGGGATTCTTATTCAATTCCATACATACCCCAGATTCTTGACAGCCTAAAGGAGGCCAAATACCTGTCTTCCATCGATTTATCTTCATCTTTTTGGCAAATTCCACTGAGTAAAGACTCGCAAGAGAGGACTAGCTTCACAATTCCTGGCAGAGGGTTGTTCAAATTTAAGGTTATGCCATTCGGACTTTGTGGCGCGCCTGCTCGTCAGCAGCGCCTTATGGATCGATTGTTCGACCATAACTTAACGAGCGATATTGTAAATGGCATGGTATTCTGTTTTATCGATGACATAGTAATATGTAGTTCAGATTTTAACACGCACATGGTTCTGTTAAAACGAGTGTTGGACAAACTGAAAATGGCCAACCTCACTATAAATTTCAGCAAGTCTAAATTCTTTCGACAGTCGCTAAAGTACCTTGGTTACGTCGTAGACGAGTTCGGGTTGCGTACTGATCCTGAAAAGGTATCGGCCATTTTGAATTTTCCCACTCCAACAACTGCGCGGGATGTAAAAGTATTTTTGGGTACATGCTCGTGGTACCGTCGTTTCATAAGAAATTTTTCAACAATCGCAGCTCCTTTAAACAGGTTGACAGCAAAGGGTAAAAAGGCACCACCTTTCCAGTGGTCAGAGGAAGCCGAGACCGCCTTTATTACATTAAAGAACGCCTTGGTTACTGCCCCAGTCTTAGCTGTCCCTGATTTTGACAAACCGTTCACGGTTCATTGTGACGCTTCAGCGTATGGTTTAGGTGGTATGTTGTCCCAAACAATAGACGGGTACGAACACCCGATTGCATATGTTAGCCGTTCGCTGAACAAAGCGGAACGGAATTATAGTGCTACCGAACGGGAGGCACTGGCGGTTATTTTTGCGGTAGAGAAATTTCAAGCCTATTTAGGTTCCCGACCTTTCAAGGTGGTGACGGATCACTCATCGCTGAAGTGGTTCATGAACTTGGAGAATCCAACCGGAAGACTTGCTCGTTGGGGTTGCCGACTGTCTCAATTTGAGTTTGAAATTGAGCACAGGAAGGGCTCTGACAACGTCGTTCCGGATGCATTGTCCAGGCTTATGAAAGTAGAAGCGGTGAATGATTCCGACAACATAGAGAAAGATGAATGGTATGACAGGACCTTTAATAGTTGTAAAGCCTTTCCTAAAAACTATCCTAATTTCTGTGTCAAGGACGGGAAGCTCTATCGTTACTGCAAGAGCAAGCATAATTTACTGAGTGAGTTTGATTGGAAGGAAGTGGTAAAGAAGGGTGATCGGCTGGAAGTTATTAGGGCAAACCATTGTGAAGCTACTGCCGCGCACTTGGGGGTGTTTAAGACGCACAGACGGCTGTGCTTAACGTATTTTGGCCAGGCATGCATAAGGATGTCGTGGAGTTCATTAAAAATTGTGACGTCTGTGCCGCCTACAAACATTCTACAAAGGCTACACCAGGCTTAATGGGTCAACCAAAGGTTTGCCATAGACCTTTCCAGGTAGTGTCCATAGATTTGGTAGGTCCTTTACCACGTTCCCGAGCAGGATTTACGTTTTTGTTAGTCGTAACATGTTGCTTTTCAAAGTATACCTTATTGTTTCCATTGCGTCGTGCAACCAGTGCCCTTGTGGCAAAACATTTTGAACGGGATGTTATTTTAGCTCACGGTGTCCCTGAAACCGTAATTGCAGATAACGGAGTGCAATTCACGGGATCGGAATTCCGGAATCTACTGAAACGTTACAACATTCCCAAAGTACATTATTGCCCACGTTATACGCCGCAGGTTAATCTGGTAGAACGGTATAACAAGACAGTTATGACGGCCGTAGCTTCCTACGTGGAAGAAAACCATAGGAACTGGGACGAGCAACTGCACCGTATTCAGTTTGCTATAAACAGTGCAGTAAATGAGTCCACTGGGTTTTCTCCTTTCTTTTTAGTACATGGTAGGGAACCGGTCGTAAACGGGTCCTTCTACAGAGATACTGAGGCGGAGTATGAAGTGACCATGCCTCGCGACGAATACGCTGGGGAATTAGGTTGTTTGAAGGACATTTTTGGTCAGGTTAGGTTGCATTTGTTAAGGGCACATGAGGCTAATTCTAAATATTATAATTTACGCCGTAGACCGGCTAAGTTTTCAGTAGGGGATATTGTTTGGAAGCTCTGCTATACGCAAAGTGATGCAGCTAAGTTTAAAATGGCTAAGTTAGCACCCAAGTACGAGAAGTGCAGGGTAAAGGCCGTTTTGTCGCCCTTAGTTTACGAATTGGAAAGATTAGATGGCCATCCCATTGGGTCATGGCATATTAAAGACTTGAAGAGTCACTAGTTTTTTTTCAGCGTTTTGATGATCTGACAGCAGCCGCATTGTAGTGTCGAAGTGATACACTTTGAAAAGTTGTGTGTCTGTATTCCGTGGACGCACGACCCGCCGTTATCTCGCGAGCTCGTCGTGCCGCCACGGTTTACGAACCGCCGGTTGTTCACGGAGATGACTGCATACGTTGTGGAGTTTAAATGGTTGACATTTAAACGCCGTTTTGGTAGGTGTATTGAATGGTTTTATTCCGACTCATTACTCTGTATGAATGATGAAGCAAGAATGAAGGAATGAAAGGTAAATTCACTAAGCGCTTAGTGTTAATAAAGACGAAGGATATAAGGATATATGAATGTTAATAAAAGAGAGGATTCGCGTGGAACGTATGGCTGTCTGTCTAACATATCATGAGTATGGTTGTTGAGGAACCAGTCTTGTTTCCTACGTTTTTTATTACCGGATCCGGGTTGTTTTATTTATTTGGGGTTTTACGTAGGATCAAGATATATTGTATTTTCAGTATTACTGAATTGTTGTTATCACTGTATCAGTGGATCGAAAGAACGCGTTCGATTTTTTTTTAAATTTGGTTCCGTCAACGTTTTTTTTTCCCTTACCACATTTTGAATTTCCGGATTGTCCTTGAAACCAGGTGGAGGTCGTGCTGCTCGAAACACATGCACGCGTATTCGAGAGAGTATATGCGACGTTTTTTTGTTTCGCTTTGCCGAATTTTTTTTTAAATTTGTACTAAAAATTTTTTTTAGTTTTCCTCATGGGATTATTGCCCTAATGAGAAATTGTTTCCCCATGCTGGCCTGGGGACAAAAGAAAATCTTAGAATGTGTCAGCTGCATCTCTTTCCGTGCAGATCGTAAGAGGCGATCGAGGGATATGGGCCGAGGAAGGAAGCTTGGTGTTGGGTTTAGTGTATTTTTTTTAATGGTTTCTTCCTTGATCAAACAAGCTCAGGGTTTCGTTTTGTTCTGTTTTTTTTTTTTTGGTTGGACTACTCATTGTTATGACCAATACTTATCATTAATTACCCATTAACTTCGTTTATTTAGTTCGCTGAGGGCAGCGAGCGGTTCTCCTTGGTCGAACCTTTTCCTAGGAGGGGAGGTATTGTAACGTTGTGATTATTTCTTATTTTATTTATTATTTTTTGCTTTTACTAAGCATAGGGAAACGCACCTTTTTGTGGTCTATGGTTATTGATACTAATTGTCTATTACTATTTGTTTTGCTTTATCTGTGACATTTATTGTCGTTTTGACGTTTCAGTGTGACAGTTTTTTGTCAAATTCCCAAGTTTGTGGGGAGGATTGATTTGTAATGTTGGATTGCATTGTTTTTTTTTTTGGGATATCAACAACGTAATGGTCGCTGCTTTGATTGTGAAAATGAATTGTCGTTTTTTTTCATTAAGGGATTTTTGTAGACCAAGTTATATTTTCATTGGATTTCTGCAGATTGGAATCTTGTAAGCGGGGAAATCTCCCACCGTTCAAAGGGGTAATTTGGTTTCGGGTGTTTGGCACGGGAGAGATTCTTGACAGCCAAAAGAAAAGGAGGCGAAAATACCTGTGGAGTCACGTAGCGATCGGAAAAAAGGCTTTTCGATGTCGATAGATCTGACCGGCAGGGCGTCGGGCAGACGGCCTGGACGGGCTTAAAGAAAATAAAGGCTTCTGACACGGTGTGCTGATTTTGGGACAATCGCGGCCGTGTGGACCAGCCAGCAAGCAGCACTAGGCCCAAGCAATCCTGTGCATGTGGCTGGGTCTCCCAGGCGGAGAATTTTTCGATTGGAGCGCCGCCTGGGCGTGTCTTTTTTTTATTTTTGTCATATTCTTCTACCTTCAACCCCGTTGGTTTGGAGAGGCAGGACACATGGTTTCAAGGACAAAGAAGGCCAGGAACTTCCAAGGATGTGTCGCAAGTACCCTCTTATCTCAATTTAAATAACATTCTTGTACCCGTAGAAAACTCATTTACTATTATATTACCGGTGGTGACCTTTAGTGACCTTTTGTGACCTTTTCTGATATATAATTTTCCCCATTTTGGATTTGTATAATTCTGTAGTCATAGTGGATGAAATCCACAGCCTGAGTAAGCTGAGCTAGAGTTAGTGGGCAATCTGCTAGGCTACTGTTGCGCGTGAAACCTGGACGCTCCAACAGACCACTCTTGGAGCCGCTAGGATTGACCCAACCTTATTGAGGTTAACAATAAAGCTATATTGTTTATTTACATTTAATAAGAGTTAAAGATAGTTTCCTGTTGTTACATATAAAAGCTTGTAATTAAAACATAGTAGTCCAACAAACTATCATTTTTTTTTATTTTCACACCCGATTAGCCGAACCTCTACTTTTCTCTTTTTTTTGTCAGGGAGTAAAACCCGGGCAACCTCTAATTTTACACACTGACAAGTTATATGTACTTTCTAAGTATATCTTGGACACCAATGACTGAAGGTGAAGGAAAACATCTTGAGGAAACCTGGACTTTTAAGTCTGAAATCGCCAACCCGCATTAAGCAAATCTGTATGAGAGGCAGTGGCGAAGGGTGAAATTTTGACAAAGGGAAGCCGGTCCAAAAAAATAAACACTTAAACACTTACCTACTGCAGGATATCTTGGAGGAGGTCTTCAGATAAGAATAGTATTAAAAGCCCCACCTTCACCATACAAAAAAGGACTGATGATTTGATAACAGTGTCTTTCAAGTATGATAAAAGCGGCAGCAAAAGAAAAAAAAAGCCTTTTTCGACGTGCATCTCCATACCACACATGCATGCTTGTTAGTAAGTACTAAGTTAAGTACCTATTGTTAGGGAATAAGAGTCAAGAAAAAATAAAATAAAAAATTACAAAAATAATAAAGTGTTAAAAACCGAACCACACAAACACCGATCCAAAACCAACAAAAATATTAAGCAAAAATAAAGCAAATTATACACAATCACAACGTTATTTATATTGTAATGCAATGCGTCTGTTTTTTTTTAAAAAATGAGCTAAAATGATGTTATAAAAATTCGGATTACTTTTCATTTTATTAAGCAAATTTTTTTTAATTGACATGATAGCCAAATCGGACAATCTCTGCTCTTTTTGGTAGTTTCGCACATATGTGTGAATGCGTTTTAAAGCAGAAAATGACCGCTCAGCTGAAGCTACTGAAATGGGGAGGGTCAGAATTAAACTGCAAAGAGTCGAAACTTGAGAAAATGCGTCTTTCAAAGACGTATTCTGGAGCTGTAAAAAAAGCTCATAGGTGTCCAATTTATTTAACGACGCTGACGTAAGACTTTAAGTTCATTCAGCAGGTAGTCAGTTGAGCAGCACTCTATATGAATTAATTATCAATTAAAGCCATAATAACAAACAAAATACACAGTATTTAACCAAATCTGCGATTAAATTACGTTACAGAATCAGTCACAGTTTAAATACCACAAATATTAAAATATAACAAACGAAAAACACGAAAAACGAACACATGTCACATACTAACAATAATTTATTTTCAACCAAACGAAATGGAACACGAAAATATGCCAAAATAAAAAGAATATGACTTGCGAAGGATTTCATTAAAACGTTTCTTTGTCTCATTCTAATAGAGGAGAGGAGAGAACTGCAAGCCGGTCGGCAGTAGCCTATCTTTTCTCAAAAATTACGGACAGTTAGCGATCATTAGAAAGAGATGTCTGACACGCTCTGTCTCTTTTCGCCTCATAGTAAAACGTTGGCCGAGATAAGCTGTAATTCGTCGAGTTACCTTTAATGTAATTTAGGTACGAAAAATTTAAGCGCTGATTAATTTACGACTATAAAATGAAATGTGATACTTAGGGTATTGCTAAGAATTACTATTGCTATTGTAAATCGCGCAGGCATTTGATTAATAATACTTTGTTAATGAAATAGAATGTAAATACTTTTGTATGAATATGGAACTGATTTTTGAAAGGTAACCCGGTGGGAATCGGCTTGTATGGACTCTTCGCCACTGATGAGAGGAGACCTGTGCCCAGCAGTGGGACGATAAAAAGGTTGATGATGATGATGATCCCTTAGCCTTGTATGGAACACTCATAGTGTGCGGAAATTTAAAACGAACGAAAAGCAAAACTATTTATAGTGGCGGGTGGATATGCTAGCTTCCATAGAAAAATGTCACTTTACTATTCAACAAAGTGATTCGTGACTGATTCGGCTTAGGAGATGTCGCCAATTCAAGATGTTGTTGATTATACACAGAATAGGACTTGGGCTATTGAGTCAATTTAGTAATTCAGGTGCTGAATGCCTAAACGATGGGCGCACGCGATGAATGGACTACTAAGAATGCTCCACGGCAACCATTGCATAAGTTTCGATTCTGTAAAAGTATCCTATAGCCTGGTTATAAACCATCCGGGAGCCAAATTTCCGAAATCCGTCAAGCTGCTTGAGTGTGAAGAAGTAACATACATGCAAACATACACACATTCATTCAAACTTTCACCTTTATGATAGAAGAGTAGGAAGTAGGAGACGCTCTGGAAACAGCAGCGAACTCAAAACTACCACGTAGGCGCAAACTTGTAGGCAACAAGCATAGGTAGCTCGCTGCCCGGTAAGGACTAGGCTCGGGTCGGTCTAAGAATGTCAACACATCGTGACGGGGTCCATCAGGACCGATTCCTATCAGGGGATTGTTCGAAAAGGATAACGTGGTCCTTGGCACAAGCAAATGATGATGGAATCCTGGTGCGTTTTAGGCAGTAAAAATCTTACGCTCTTCCACCCTGACCAGAGCAGAAGAAGTCATTTGATGACTTCCCAAAAAAATCGTCCATATCCAATAATTTGTTTATACATGGTGAAGATGACAATAAAATAAACTGAGTTTTTCTAATGCTTTTCCCAGTCTGCATACGTAAATTTAATCAAATATGTCCAATAATTAGTCACTCCAGCTATTAAATATTCATATAATTATAGTTAAATATTGGCAAAATTCATAGTCGGCACTGCTGTTTAGGTTGTTAGAAAAAATCACATTTTCAATTTCGAAGCTGAATTTATTTGACAATTTCCATATTCCCAGTTTTCATTTGTATTAATCAGTATTGTGGTCTTCACATTGTAAAAGAACAAAATTAGATGTAGGATACTACGAGCATCTTTTGACGCCTGAGCGACATTGACGCTAAATGTTTGTGAAATTGGCACAGGAATTTGTAAAATGAATTGATAAAACGAGATTGCGGCGATAGTACCGATTTTGCCCATTCTACAAAGGACTGGCGAATGCGTCGCGTGGTTTTGACTAAAAAGTAATTGAATGTAACTTAGATGGTGTATGATAGATAGGAATTTGGAAAACACATTATAACCGGTATAATATCTTCTACCGATCATTGATTTTTAGTAATGTTTCGTCGTTTATCTAAAAGACATACAACTGTTTCACAGAAAAGTACAATACCACATATTCTTTTTAGTAACCAACTAAAATATTCAGAATCATGTACAGGAGCCACCAGCACATCCAGCTACTACAATTTGTCAAATCGCCAATGTGGGGTTCACTATAATGGTGGTTGGTAATGGTCGTCAGTAAGAACACACAGCTTAAAGGGCACGTCTAGTCGCCACTCGGGACTGAGTTGTGGTGCTACTATTAAGTGGTGTGCTAATATAATTGTACAGACGACAGCAAATCAAGCTACTACAATCTGACAAATTTCCATATTCGATTTTCAACTCTCAAGGCTGAAGGCTCAAGGCTCAAGATTGATTGGGAATATCTGACAAGTTGGGGTAGCTTGACCTGCTGTCGTCCGTACACACATCACATCTTGAATAAATTTTTAACTTAATGCTATAGTATTAAGGTTTGTAGGAAAAATTTGTCAGATTCCGCTAGCTTGACCTGCTAGCGTCTGTAAAATGCATTAAGCAGTTAATAAAGTCATTAAACATTCCTCCATCGTCACCAGGTTGGACAAACGGATTGACAGACCCATGTGCGTCATGATCAACTGGCTGCTGGCCAGACAGAAGCACGTCATGAAATATGCCACATTATACCTGGAACAAGGGTTCGATGTGCTCTCCGTGGCCTGCACACCATGGCAACTGATGTGGCCACAGAAGGGAAGTCAGGTTTGTGACTGCATTCTACATTAAGCTAGGTAAGGTCGTTTATGCGGTCGTTTGTGCCTAGGAAAGCACGTTAAGCCGTTGGTCCCGGTTGCCATACGAACATCTAATGGCAGTCATTACGGGTTGTTGGAGCCCTCAAAAGTCCAACAATTGGTCTTACTGCAATGCTTCGATATCGCCTTCGGGCTGTGGAGGTAAGACGGAATGGGCGTAGCCACACTGGGGCAAGCTGAGGCGCTTGCCCCACCCTGGCTCTGATCTATCATCATCAACCTTTTTATCGTCCCACTGCTGGGCACAGGTCTCCTCTCATACAGAGAAGGATTGAGCGTAATGACCACGCTTGCTCAATACGGGTTGGCGATTTCAGACTTAAAAGTCCAGGTTTCCTCAAGATGTTTTCCTTCACCTCGTAATCAGTCAATGGTGTCCAAGATATACTTAGAAAGATGCCTAACTGTACTCTGATCTATAAGGTGCCTAATTACCCAAAAAGAAAAAAATACCAGGAGAGGGGGCTGACTGCTGCCCCACCCTGAGCCCAACCTGGCTACGCCCATGTAAGACGGCAGTCGCTTCACGGAAAGTATCGAAGTTTAGCCAAAAATCAGCAGTTAGACTGGTAAAGCGGGACCCAGACTCTAAAGCTGAAAAAGCTTCCGATGCCTGGACGCGATGACTGTGATTAACGCTGAGATGATGATGATGATATACGTCGTTCATGCTGTTGTGATAAGGTTCATATTAAAATATAATGTTACAGTGTCAGTTCGTGGCATCCAATTAAACCAGTATATTTTTCCCTAAGATAAGGTCAATAGTATTAATTCATTAGCCATTTTTATTATTAGTCCATTATGGTATAAACTAAAAGATTTCTCTAGCTCCTGATTGTAAATGCAGTTATATTTTTAACTCTGATGTATACATTTAATGGAGAATTGGCCAAAATCCAAGTGAATAAGTCTAGAAATATTTTCATTTTGCCGGCTATCCAACAAGCCATGAATGCAAAAATATATTCATACATATCAATATCGATCGCTTCTGCGGATTTTTGCCAGACAATTTAAAATAACCATGTATTCATCAGCAAGTCGTGGTGGCCTAGTGGTTTAAACACCAGCCTCTCAAGTATGAGTGTGCGGGTTCGATTCCAGGCCAGGCAAGTACCAATGTAACTTATCTAAAGTTATATGTACTTTCTAAGTAGGTATATCTTGGACACCAATGACTGATTACAAGGTGAAGGAAAATGTCTTGACGAAACCTGAACTTTTAAGTCTGAAATCGCCAACCCGCATTGAGCAAGCGTGGTGATTAAGCTCAATCCTTCCCTGTATAAGAGGATTCCTGTGCCCAGCAGTGGGACGATAAAAAGGTTGATGATATCCTTCCGTGGGTATCGTAAGAGGAGACTAAGGGAACTCTCACAAGGGAAGCGGGCAGCAGCGCTTCTCCTGTGGAATATCAAATTGCTGCGATCCCCAACCCGACTGCCAAGAGTGGGGATTATTGCTACTGGTTTACTCGATTCCCGGGTACTGTAGAAATAAAAATAATATAGAAAAGTTATTTTGTATTAATAACGGTTTCCCTTGCAGTTGGTGGCTGAAGACCTGATAAAATTCATGACTATGAATGAAAACGAGCATCCGCTAGTGGTGCACGGCTTCTCCGTTGGAGGATACATGTGGGGCGAAGTCTGCGCCCACGTCATAAAGAATAAGGAGCGGTGAGTGTACATACCTATACTATATACGGGGTTTATTTATATTAGCTAGCAAAAATTCGTAGACAGATAAGTTATGTTAAAAAAATGAGGATAAAACCACAAAAGATAAGTCTTTATTTCAAGTAATTACAGCTGATTACGAGGTCAAACGGTCGCTGGTAATGTTGAAACTTGAAAGTAAAAACTGCACCTCGTTGGAATGCGAGCCCTCTCCCGCTTCCCCACGCGGCGCTCCGTATTCGCCGTAAGCGCTTGGTAGCGGTAGAATCTTTGTTACAATTGTCTAAATACAGTTTAAATCCCCTGTTGTTATTACTGTTTCTGTAGTTTATGCTTTGTTGAGTTTGTTTTTTTTATTAAGTTTGTTTTGCTTTTTACATTTTCGACGCTTAAGTGAAGCCTGTTGGTTGCACCAACATTATATTTAAGTCCATAACTATCTACTTAATCGCAAAATGTCATGAGTGAAATGAGCTAGTATTATGACGCTTTATCATCAAAACGACGTTTTATTAACATAAAAAAAAAACATTTTGCAAACGGTACCGTCCGAATGACGTCACAGATCGAGGTGCACAGTTAACTCGCGTGCGTTATATGATATTTGTTTTTTGAAGTGAAAAGTTCCTACCGCTACCGCTACGCCACGGAGGCTGTCAACTCCCTTTTTTATTTTTTTATTATTATATGTATACCCACTAAAAACCACAGCGGCACAACGACGTGGCCTTAGTGGCGGGGTAATGTGAAACCAGCAGAGCCTGCGCTACCAATCCCCCGCCGGCGATTCCCGCCTAAAAGGCGGGCCCATAGTGGTCCCTCCATAGGGAGGGGCCGGGCTGGGTACGTCTTCTTGTGCGAGAAGACGCAGCAGCCAAGGGTTTTTTTAGCGAGGTATCCTTCCTCTTAGCCCCACTCGCTTGCACGCAGGCAAGCGGGACCCCCAGCTCCTCTCAATGCGGAGCCCGGGTTATCCAACGGTGACCCAGAGTTCGGGTCACGTCAGCCACCTAGAGTGGTAAACCGGTAACCCCCATTTCTGGGGGCCGTTCCCTTATCCGCCACCTGGGGACGCGTCCGATGGTCAACTCCCTAACCATTCCAAAATATTATAAAATGCACAACGTTAATGCTTAATTTATCCATTCTGGCAGCACTCCCGGATTGCAAACCGTTGTTTTTTTTACAATGACGCACCCAGAACACATACCGTGCACTGACATACCGAGATATACTGGGTACATATTATGTGTAACTAGCGGCCGCCATCGACATCGTTCGCGTGGAGTTAGTTATGCTCCACTCCTATTGGTCGTAGCGTGATGTTATATAGCCTAAAACCTTCCTGAATGAATGCACGCAAAAGAACGCAATAAGAATTTTTCAAATCGGGCCAGTAGTTCCTGAGATTAGCGCGTTCAAACAAACAAACAAACTCTTCAGCTTTATACAACATGTAACAAAAAGGGTATATACATACCAAGGGCATGGCATCTTTAGATGATATCAAACGATATCGGAAGGGTTTCAACTCAAAATAAAATACTCAAAAAAATTGGTACCAAATTTTCGGTTTCGTGTGTTTCTTAAAATCAAATCATAACAAACGTGGCAGCACACTACATACGTTAATAACTACTCGTTACACGTCACGTTACTTGCCAAAATCTGATAAATGTCTTCAATATCTCTGTGCGACTAGTATGATAGTAGCCTATCACAGGCGGTGTTTTTCCTCATAACTTCCTAACTTACAGAGATAGAATTAAAAAACCCTTCCAATATCGTTTGATATCATGTAAAGATGCCATGCCTTGTGTTATGTATATACCCTTTATGTTACACGTTGTATAAAGCTGAAGAGTTTGTTTATTTCTTTGAACGCGCTAATCTCAGGAACTACTGGCCCGATTTGAAAAATTCTTATTGCGTTCTAAAGAGTAAAGATTATTTCAGTTTTCACTCCTATCGGTTTTGCACAATTTCTTTTAAATGCCAAACTGAGCTTATAAATAGATTCGTAAGCCAACTTTGTGATATTGTGTTTCCATATGCGAGAATTTTCTGTACAACGCTATAAGATATTTTCTTCTTCGTAATTATGAAGTTCGGGTTCTCGAGTGGTGACCACGCACCGGAAAACGTAGCGTGGGTAGGCCCCCGACAAGGTGGACCGACGACCTGGTGAAGGTCGCGGGAAACCGCTGGATGCGGGAGGCTCAGGACCGGTCGTCGTGGAGAACCTTGGGGGAGGCCTATGTCCAGCGATGGACGTTGTTCGGCTGCAATGATGATGATGAATTATGAAGTGGTAAAATACAAGATTCACTTTCTGTAACTTATAGGTATAGCACAATAATCCTTGACCGTCAAAAACAGTTTCTACAATATTGTCTCCTCTTATCTTCAGGTATCAGCCCGTACTGGACCGTGTCGTTGCCCAGGTGTGGGATTCGGCTGCCGACATCAGCGAGATCACCATCGGCGTTCCAGCGGCCGTGTTCCCCAAGAACCAGATCATGCAGAAGACACTCCGAGCTTATATGGAGTGAGTACCATTCTTATATGGATTCTTTAGTTCCTGCGAACAATATTACATTCTCGTTTTTCGTGAACCTCTTAGGGCACAATGCTGGCCACAGGTCTCCTCTCATACAGAGAAGGATTGTGCGTAATTACCACGCTTGGTCAATGCGGGTTGGCGTAGGAGATTAGTAATATATTTTCGAAATCCGTATTCCTTGATATTGCACTTAAGATCCTCTAAGAAAACCTTCTATTTAAAGAAAGAAGAAGATGCAATGATATCGGGTTTATGGTTTGTTTTAATATTCCAATACACCTATTACTTTTTTTTTTATATATTTTGGACTCCTCTTTTAACATCTTGAGACACGAGATGATAAATAGAGTCCAAAGTATTTAAACCACAGTGTCTCAAGACTAAAGTCTTTAGTGTTTGTTGCCAGTGATGACTTCGGAACTTAAACGTGGTCGCTCACAATAGGCCTCATTCGAAGGCTCAGTCACACAAAGGGCGATGGAAAGAGCTATTCTCGGAGTTTCTCTGCGCGATCGAATCACAAATGAGAAGATCCGCAGAAGAACCAAAGTCACCGACATAGCTCTTCGAGTCGCTAAAATTTAAGTGGCAGTGGGCGAGGCACATTGCTCGTAGAACCGATAGCCGATGGGGCAGTAAGGTTCTGTAGCGGCGGCCACGTATTGGAAGACACAATGTAGGGAGGTTACTCAAAAAGGTGGACCGATGACTTGGTTAAGGTCGCAGGAAGCCGTTGGATGCGGGCAGCACAAGACCGGTCCTCGTGGAAAGCCTTAGGGGAGGCCTTTGACCAGCAGTGCACATCTATAGGCTGAAGAAGAAGAAGATTTATCATCTCTCATCTTTCTCTTACTTCTTTTATTATAAGACGTTATTTACATAAAGAAAACAATAGAGAAAATGTAATTATCAAACAATTACATATTATAGGCACAGTTGCACATCCTCTTCGCGCGCGATGTAAATTACATAGTTAAAAAGATTTTTTTACAGTCAATATCTTGTTTGACCTTTAAGCGACACCAATATCGGAGATTAATTAAAATTATTATGTAGCTTAAATGATACGATTACATAAATGTTTTAGCGATAAAGCTAAATCCATTAAAGATGCCTGACCAATTGTAGTGGCTTAATATGCTTCCGTCTGTACAATAGGGTATTTGACTTAAGAAAACTAATTAGTCCGTCAGTCAGATTTCAAAAAAATACTAGACACGCATTTTTTCTTTTTCATATAAACAAAAATTAAAGACGACACAGCGCGTTGAAAACTTGTGTGACGTCACTGCACGCTACACTTTTTAGCGGCCAGTGACGTCACCAGCCACCACTCCTGATCTTTGATTCCTTTTATATTTGTCATTTTTTATTGATTTGATAAAACTAAATATACATATCCAATATTTTTCTATAATCTGAATGACGGACTAAATAAAATCATTTTTTTTTACCCAGGAAACATCCCTATTTCGACATATATTGATGTACATATCTTGTACCACACCCTAAAACATAGACACACACTAGTCAAACCCACTCACATGATTACGCAGCCACGCACGCTTTCACAGCAGCTTGCTTACACACACTTACTCATTAATACACCTATGCATTCACCATACACGACACACGCACACTCACACACATACTCACACACAAACAATATCTGTCATACAAAAATGATAATATTTGTTAAGCATTTTACGTAAGATAAGTTTTTTAAAAAGAAAAAATTATTATCCAACTGGAGGGGATAGGCACTGTTACTTCTTAATACAGGCTATTTCATAGCCTAGCAAGTAGAACAGTACGTCACCCACTTGATTGTCAGAAATGTAAAACTACCCACTATGTAAAAAATTTAAAATGTACTACAATCTGTCTTCTATATAAATAAAGATTATTATTATTATTACATACCTTAGAGATGAGAATTGTGGCACTCAAAGAAAGATAGGAAACCAAGTTTCGTCTATCTTTATCTCTGGAGCGGTACCTACATACGCCACAAATGAACAACGCATCATACTGACGTTACACGAATTCTACATCTCGCAAGCAGAGTTTACCGTGCAATTAGCATACATACGACTTGCCAATTTCAACCATCGGGCAAGTGTTCACCAGACATAACAACCGTCTGGTCAGAGGATCCTCCCTTTTCTACGGAGGGTGAGTGAACTTTACTCCCTGTTCCTCATGCCTCCACATCTCTCTCAAAATCATTAATCATCTATGAGGAAAGAGATAGTGCTAGACCGAAAGCGTAGAACATCTCTGTCACTCTTTTCAAATCAAAAAAAATACTGCAGATTATACGGGTACGGCATGTCCATTAGTATAATGTCTATGGGTAGGTAGATGTTGTTCTTAAATGTACTGATATATGTATACAGCACATGAAGCCACTAAATCTTTCAGGGTTTTTAATTATTAGATTTTCAACTTTATTACTAAAACATTAAGGATCAAGATTGATTGGGAGTATTTGAAAGTTCCGGGTAGCTTTACCTGCTATTGTCCGTCCATCTATATAAATACAATACAAAGAAATATAATTGAAGTAGCTATTGACAATGTTAATATAACATTATTTTTTTACTAAAAGCGTATTATATTACATACGCTATTAATAACAATTGTTTAAATGTTTACCTGTCACTTTGTGTGTTCCTCCGGGTAATCTCCGAAACCAATTTAGACGAGACTTCACTGTCCGATGACTGTTGTTAGAAGCAGTAACTTGACTAGTTTTTTTATACAAAGAATTCAAGTTTTGCGCAAAACACAAATCCTTTTCATCCATTTTTAGAGTACCGTACCTAAAAGGTAAAACGGAACCCTATTCATGAGACTTCGCTGTCCGTCTGTCACCAGGCTGTATCTCATGAACCGTAATAGCTAGACTGTTGAAATTTTCAGAGACTATGTGTTTTTGTTGCCGCTATAACAATAAATAATAAACATAAAACGTTGACAGCCTCCGTGGCGTAGCGGTAGCGGACGCGACCGCTGCGCAAGGCGGCGCGGGTTCGATCCCCGCACAGTGCAAGTATTTGTATGCATGAATATGAATATTTGCACTGGTCTGGTCGTGCCTCGGAAAGCACGTTAAGCCGTTGGTCCCGGTTGCCATACGAACATCTAGTGGCAGTCGTTACGGGTTGTTGGAGCCCTCTAAAGTCCAATAGTCTAACTGCAATACTTCGATGTCGCCTTCGGGTTGTGGAGGTCAGACGGCAGTGGCTTCACGGAAAATATCAAAGTTTAGCCATATCAGCAGTTGGACTGGTAAAGCGGACCCCAGACTCCAAAGCTGAAAAGGCTTCGGATGCGACTGGGATTAACGCAGTGATGATGATGATGAATAAACACAAAACGCCTTTAAATATTTTTTTCACCATAGGTACAACAAACGTGATTTTTTTTGCCATTTTTTGCTGCATGTTAATAACAGAAATAGATAGACGCTTGAAATGTTCACAGAATATTTGGTTATATAATATTAAAATTAAATAAATAAATTAAAATAAATATTGAAGGGGTCTCCCGTACAACAAACGTGATTTTTTTGCCGTTTTTAAAGATAATGGTACGGAACCTATCGTGCGCGAGTCCGGCTCATATTTGGCCAGTTTTTTTTTTTTACATTCACGTTAACGAAATTACGTGATATCAAAGATTTAACATATGTGCATTGTGGTTGATGTAGGCTTAGTAAATGATTAGACGTTCAAAGTTCAGGTGAGTGTCCAAAGTGCAATCGGTCTGTTATTAGGTATGTATTGGCTCGCTGGACATTGATGCCTATTCTCTAGTTCACAAACTAATTTTAAGTTAAGTGCATTTTTTTATTTCTTTAAGAAAAGGATAGAAGATAACATTTTAGTTTACTGTCGAATAAAGATACTCCATAGACAGTTTAGACGAGATTATAGACGTGGTGACCAAAAATCCGTCAATTTAAGTCAGGTTCGGACTAATTTGACAGATCAAAACTAACATTTTCTGTCTTTTTCTCCGTGGTAGGCAACAACATCAGCCGCCGGCATATTAAGTTACCACCCACCAGACAAAGTCTTGCTGCCAAGCGATTCGTCGTGTTCCAGCATGATGTCTGGTGAAGCCGTACGGAGGACGGGTCTGAGCAGTTGTGTTGCGATGTGTACCGGGTACGATGTGCCTAATGTTGTTGTGTCGGGAGTTTGGTCGTGAAGGCTCTCCAGATCATCCTCTGGCGCAGCATCGTTGGTCGTGTTGTTGGGTTAAACATTGCATCACCTCGCTCAACTGCCGTCTTCCTTTCTATTCACTCAGTTTTTTTAAAGTCATCATCATCATCATCAACCTTTTTATCGTCCCACTGCTGGGCACAGGTCTCCTCTCATACAGAGAAGGATTTTAAAGTGAATAGGCTGTGTGTGTGAAGGGTTTTTATAGTGAATAGGCTTAATAAGCAAGTGCGTTTTGCCATCAACGATTGCATCACTGCTTACCATCAGGCGGGATTACAGTCAAGCACTAGTTTATAACTAATAGAAAGAAAAAGATGCACTGAACTTAAATATAGTTTAGTTAGTGAACAAGGGATTCGGGGCCAGTATCTGTATCGACCTGAAATTGTATTACTGGAAGGCAGGGAAGATTCCTATTTGCAAAGACGGTAAGGAATGGTGGTGAGCAGTGATGCAATCGTTAATGGCAAAGATCACAAATTTATTAAGACCCTATTCACTCTAGCCACAGTATAAAAATCATACAGTAGGACGACGCCATTGATCTCGTGTAAAATGCCGACATCGTCTAGCTTGACAGACGCATTGGCCAGGATTGTCACAAATAAACAATATTTATGAAATTATTTATTTATTGCAGATCAATATCGACATCTGTATTATAAATAAAACTATATTACAGATTAATATAATAATGAAAACAATTCATAGCCCGCTCTTTACAGCATGTATTATTATGCAGTTGAGTATGACAATAAAAAATGCACACGAAGCGTATACGAAGAGCTTTAATAA
Organism: Sesamia nonagrioides; assembly: GCA_017933935.1. Lineage (NCBI taxonomy): Eukaryota > Metazoa > Arthropoda > Insecta > Lepidoptera > Noctuidae > Sesamia > Sesamia nonagrioides. The sequence goes on along the minus strand of JADWQK010002226.1, from coordinate 633,653 downwards.
TTGAACTGATACAGACTTGATAACTAGTTACTGTGACATTTACTGTATTTTAACATTGATTAAGTGAAGTTTAAATGAATAAATAATTCAGTTGTCAGTGCAACATCACGGTTCGCAAAAGTTCACGGCTTGAATTCTGCCCGTGAAAGTTGTTTTTAAATCTCTTAAATTATCATCGTTTTAATTAGCTTAGATAAGTATAATCAATGAATAAGAAATATTTCAGCAATTATAACGGTGAGTGATGTCAAGCGATGCCGTGATAATGGCATAAATAAAAAACAAACACGCGTTAGCCTTTTATGATACATCCCGAACTACGAACATCGTTTTGTTCACAGTTCGGGATCCGCTTACCCGCGTCTCGCCCCTCACACCCCGCACGAATGCCCTGTCTAGACGTCTTCGTTGGAGGACTGTATGATTTTTAGGCGGTGCTCTAGCATTGAAGACACTTAGGTCCGTATTCCAGAAGGAAACTCAAGCATTGATCTCTAATTAAGCATTACTTAAGACTAGTTTCAACTAATCAAAAGGCTTCAAACGAGACTTAAGTAGAGCTTGAGTTTTAAGTGACGTTCTGTAATACGGACCTTAAATTGTAATCAGACGGGAAGGCCCTCGCTGACAAATTATTCCAGTCCCTTGATTTACGCGGTATATAAGGCTATCAACAACCTAACGCCATACAATGGTCCGATAAACGTCCGTGAAACTGTGTTCGCGAAATTATGTCATGTGACTCCCGCGCACACTCTCCAAAATGTATTCTATAGAACACCGTAAGGCTGGCTGGCCTCTTCTCAAACATAGAAGGAATAAGCATTTATATCTGTTAATTGCTAAACGATTTGAGACGATAATAGACCAGGGGTTCGGGTTAATTTCACCAAAGTCAGCCGATTGATTCGAATTCATCATCAATCCAATGGCAGTGAGCCTCGGAAAGCACGTTAAGCCGTTGGTCCCGGTTGCCATGCGAACATCTAATGGCGGTCGTTACGGGTTGTTAGAGCCCTCAATAAGTCCAACAGTTGGTCTAACTGCAATGCTTCGATATCGCCTTCGGGCTGTGGAGGTCAGGCGGCAGTCGCTTCACGGAAAAGATCCAAGTTTAGCCAAAATCAGCAGTTAGACTGGTAAAGCCGACCCAGACTCCAAAGCTGACAATGTTTCGGATGCGACTGGGATTAACGCTGAGATGATGATGATGAATGATACGGAACCCTTTTTGCGCAAGTCCGACACCCAGTTATACATATATTATACTTATTTCGAGACTGTTAGCTTGTAAATCCATACTAATATTATAAATTCGTAAAATCGTAAGTATCTCTGTCTGTCCGGCTTTCACGCCAAAACTACTGAACTGATTATAATGAAATTTGGTACACAGATAGTCTAGAGCCTGAGAAAGGACATAGGCTGTATAACATTCCGCTATGACCAATAGGAGCAGAGCAGTAACAAAAAATGTTGCGAAAATGGGAGCAAATGCGGACGTACATATTGCTCCCATTATTTTAACAGGCGCTTATTTTATATCAACTGAGCTCTTTCGGTTCGAAACTTACGCGGGTGAAACCGCGGGGCACAGCTAGTATTACATAATTTGCTTTTAAAAAACACAAGTAATAATGTACTGTCAGGTAATATACAACTCAAGGCCACTCCGCGTTGGTATTAGAATTGCGCAATTGAACGCTTCGCCGGAGTAAATGACCGAAGAAAACCTTGAAAAACAGTTTAATAATAATTGTTGGTATATGCACTGCTTACATAAACATAATCAGTCTCTCACATTCCCACCACTGGGACACAGGCCTCCTCTCGGTGAGAGGTAGGTCGTAAACTACCACGCTGGCATGGGTTTTTTGATGTTGCAAGTCTTCGTGCTCGTGTGGCACCGGGTTTCGAATAGTACCAACCCATATCCTCCCGTGTCGTAAGAGGTGACTAAGGGAACTCTCACCAGGGAAGCGGGTAGCGGCGATTCTTCTGTGGAATATCAAATTACTGCTATCCATAACCCGACTGCCAAGCGTGGGGATTATGGCAAACCCCTCCAGAGCAATGAAAGCCTTGGGGGAGACCCTTCTCCGCCTTTGTCCAGCACTGAACCTCTATAGGCTGAAGAAGATGACGTGTCTTCGAAGTTTTATCTCTAGGACATGGTTTCCTCACGATCTTTTCATTCATCGTTTTGATAGCAGTGGCCACCGCTGCGGTTAATGTTTTCTCTTCTTTAATCTCGCCTTTTCCCGTTACGCAGGGTCGGCTTTCCTGGTTCTGAGGCGCCACTTATTCGATCTATACAATATGTAAAGAAAACCCTGTCCGATCCGTGACATTATTATTGTTAGGTATCGATAACTGATTCTACTAATGTCCACAAAGACAGAAAAAACTTAAAAAAAATCCTCTAAAAAAATAAATATTATTTCGTAAAAAGAGGTAACTTAATACATGTGTGGTAAGCAAACCGTTCCGCGGGCGGCGGGGGGCAGGGCACGCGGCACCAGTGACGTGGTCGCGTCGCTATTCGCTCATAATAATACCGGTGCTGTCACTTTTTTAAAAATTACCAAATTTCGGGGAATTTGGAATTAATTCCCGGGAAAAAAGTATTATTTCAAAATTCATTAGTATTGTTACTATGATGATTATGTAAAATTTTATATTATATTTGGTCAAGTGTTTACCTAACCTTTATTGTCCTTATGGGTCTGACAGGGTTTTCTTTACATATTGTATATATGTCGATATTAATATATTCTTCCTGACCGTACTTCAGCCATGGGGACCTTTTGTAACTGGCTGTCATTGCAGAAATACAGTATGGAATAGCGAAACGAGTCAGAATATTTTAGACCGCCTCTGTACCTTCTTTGGCGGAAAGTTTAAATAAATAAATGCAAGGGGAATGCACGTTAAGCCGCTTGTCCCGGCTGGCATATGTATTTACTTCATGCAGGGCGTGTGAGCTGCGTGTAGATTGACATCTGAGATGGTCTTTATCCCAAATAAGATGGGCTAATCTTTAAAAAAAATCCCCTTATCGGTTTTGTAGGCATTAGTAGAATCAGTTATCGATACCTAACAATACCTTCACGGATCGGACAGGGTTTTCTTTACATATTGTATAATTGGATTGTATCCTAAAAAAATAATTTAATGTCCATCAGATAGATATACAGTATCTTAACTAACAGAGGGCGTTCCCGTTAACCCGAAATAGTATAGCATACATACATGCAAAAAAAAATATTTCCATTCGAAAACAAAATGTTTTAAAAATTTTTCCAATAGGAAAATATTCAATAAAAATTTTAAATTGACATGTAAAAGAAACACACTGTACACGCGAACATGAAAGACGGCAACGTCGCAATTTATTTATACATGACGTTTCAAATTTATTTCCAATTAGAATTCTTTTTTATTCGGATTTTTTTATGCTTATTTTTCTATACTGATATTTTTATTTTAATCTATTAATGATATATATTAACGAGTTTAAGGGAACGCCCTCTGTTATTTAACATACTGTATAAATAATATTGAACACGTATTTTTTATTTTTCTTTCATTCAAATACTAAGGAAGATGTATTGATTTGATGTGTCGCATGACGTCTCGCCGTGGTACAAAATATACCACGGCGTGACGTAATTAGCCCCTACTCCGTAACTTAATACGCTATATCTCACTAGTTTTTGGTAATTTCGACAAAATAAAAATTACGGGTCTTAATTTTTTTTATTATCTATAAGATAATTTTTTTGATTTTCATACCTCGGATACATCCCTATTTTGCCAAGATTATGTTTAGACTTTAAAAAATTTCCGACGAATTGAGAACCTCCTGCTTTTTTTTAAGTCGGTTAAAAAGAGACTGACCTCTGAGTGACTTTACTCAGAATAGTCAAAATACATATATAAAACGCCGATCTCATGTCATTTTTAAAATACTTATCATTGACGTCTGTTTGTAAAAAGCTAATTACAAAAAAATATCATTTATCGTGTCCAATGTGCCTACGCTATAAATAGTTAATAATACTTTGCCCGACTCGACAGTTCAAAAGTGCATCTTCTTCGCAGCCTATAGATGACCACTGCTGGACAAAGGCTTACCCTAAGGCTTTCCATGATGACCGATCTTGTGCTGGTTACCAGGTTCAGTCCACCTTGTTGAGGTCCTCCCTACGCTGCGTCTTACTGAAACGTGGTCGCTCACAATGTGCCTCATACGAAGGCTCAGTCACAAAAAGGGCGATGGAAAGGGCTATGCTCGGAGTTTCTTTGTGCGAACGAATAGCTCTTCCGAGTAGCTAAAATTAAGTGGCAGTGGGCGGGGCACATTGCTCGTAGGACCAAAAGTGCATGGAAATAGTTTAATTCATTTAAGAATACTTTGAGTTTAAATGAGAAATTTATGAGACTGTGAGAATAAGAACCATTTTATAGGAGTAGCATCTACTCCCGATTTTATCCCAAATTTTTGGTTCTGTGTTTAATCATGCTAATCCGATCAGGATAATTACTAGTAACGAAAATAAACAAAGTTTGTTTATTTTCATTACTAGTAATTATCCTGATCATATGATTTTCATAGGCAGTAACTCAGAAACTGTAAACAATGCGCTGTAGGTAGTATGTTATCAAACTTTTTTTACGCGCAACATGTAGGTAACAAAACGACGCAATTACAGTTAAAATAAGTTCAACGTTGATACGGTGATAAAATAATCACCGCATATTAAATTTTGGAACTTATTACTGCTTAAAAAAAGATTATACAATGTTATTCTTGTATATGCGAAACCTGAAACACGTTTCAAAAAGATCAAGAAAAATCACAAAGCTTGTTAAGCGACCTGCATGTCCTAACAAAAATATGGTCATCACGTCGCTCGCCCTCTCGCGCCTGCAGCGGCGCGGCGTGGCGGGGGCCCTAAGACACTATGATCCGCTGTGAACTGTAATGTGCGCTCGGTAACCACACTGCAACATTTTTTAAATACAGGGTGTATCTTACATCGTAACGCAAACTTCGCGAAAAAGCTTCACCGCATGCCACTAATAACATTATGATAGTCATTTATGTCGTTAATGAACGGTTACAGAATACACAATGTTTAAAAAATGTGTCGACTCGGCCTTTGAACGTTGCAAGCGTGCCGCCGCGCGTGTTTATGGGTATGACTTTGACCCCTGATGTGAACTCTATTAAATCAGCTGATAGGATAGTTTTTCGAGTTTTGTTCATATTGTGCTTTTTTGTGTAATTAGCGAATTAATTATATTTTTTCCTTTAAAATCTTATTAGGTTATAAAAGTATAGCAATTATGAGCGGTTTAAAGAGAAAAAAAACTGCATATTATTTTTTTCAAATCAGGAAAAAACCGACGAAAAATTCCACCAATGGGGTGTTCAGAATCATATACTGGATCCATGGTATTCGTTTGTGCGTCGATGTCAGGGACACCCTTTATATTTAGGAAAAATATAACATGGTGTAAAAATGGTTGAAATCGATTCAGTCGCTTATTCTGAACAAACTGTATTCAGATTTCGTGTAAAGAAAAAATAACGTTATATTATTAAACAATACACGTCTATTCATAGCCACTTCTGAGTCACAGTTAATCGTGGTTAAGTCATGTCTTTACTGCAGACATGACTTAGCCACATGTTAGTTTAGTTTGATAATTAATGCAGTCTAAATATAAAGGTCAAGTCAGTGTTGGAATGCACACAAAGGTTATACCATGTACCTTATTACCTATGTTACACAAATAAAATACTTTGACTTGTGAGAAGTCTTGAAGTGGCTGGCATAGTGTAATGTTATGTACATATTCAGATATACTTACACTTATTATTTATACTCATATTCATACTTATATATGTATCATTCATTTCCACGGTCCATAATATGCTTTCCATTATTATGAGGCTCTGTTTGATCATATTCCACTACACCAGGACTCATTTTTCTGTTTACAGACTCAGTCCTCAACTTTACGCCTAAGTTTCGACGACTTAGTGACCCCTTAGCGTAGGAAGCCGTACCTATGCAGGACTGTATCACTTTTTCCTATCAAACACTGCACTTTTTAATTTAATACCATTTATATTTACATTGTTACAGAACATTTTCATTGTTTTGACATTTTTTTGACAACATTGTTGATGATGTATCTATGACAACCTTCTCATCAAAATTCTTGTTGGTCTGCTATTTTTATTTCATAATTGTTATTCGAACTCTTTTAGGGTAAAATTATTTACCGTTCCTCGTCCATATTTTCGAATATTTTAAATTTCGACCTCCAACCGTTCTGCGAGGTTTCTTTAGGAATCATCGCAGAGCAGTGGTCAGTCGAGCTCTGGCTTCCAAACAAGCCTCTTAAAAGTAGGTCTCCAGTAAACGCTGCCTCGAGAGCCCTTCTAGGGTATTTCCTGCTGTGCCAGTCTCTATATAACTGGTGCGCCTGGAGCTGCCTGGCCCTTTGCCGCCGGAGCCCTCGACTGCTGCCGGCCTGGTGACGCCGGGGCAGTCCCTCTTCCGTTGCTGCCGCCGGTCCACCAGGGCCGCTTCTCTGTAGCTGCCGCCGGTCCACCAGGGCCACTCCTCTGTAGCTGCCGCCGGTCCACCAGGGCCGTTCTTCCGTTGCTGCCGCCGGTCCACCAGGGCCGTTCTTCCGTTGCTGCTGCCGGTCCACCAGGGCCGTTCTTCCGTTGCTGCCGCCGGTCCACCGGGGCCGCTCCTCCGTAGCTGCCGCCGGTCCACCAGGGCCGCTCCTCTGTAGCTGTCGCCGGTCCACCAGGGCCGCTCGTCCGTTGCTGTCGCCGGTCCACCAGGGCCGCTCGTCCGTTGCTGTCGCCGGTCCACCAGGGCCGCTCGTCCGTTGCTGTCGCCGGTCCACCAGGGCCGCTCGTCTGTTGTTGTCGCCGGTCCGCCAGGGCCGCTCGTCTGTTGCTGTCGCCGGTCCGCCAGGGCCGCTCCTCCGTAACTGCCGCCGGTCCACCAGGGGCCGCCCTTCACCATCACTCATCAATCATTCATCTACATTATTCATTTTTATACTTCCATCTTGTCTTTTCTGTATACTTAATAAATACTGTCTCCCTCTAAAGTCTTTTTCTTGTCGTTACCCGACAGTTTGGCGCCCAACTAAAATTTCCTGCACCCCCTTAACTTCCTAAATTCAAAAGAAACACTTCGTCTAGTGTCGTACATTCTCAGCTCTTTGGTTAAATATTTTGGCTATTCTATCCCTTTCATTTTCTCTTAACACACACATAACTCATTCACTCATATATACTTACAACACCTAACTTAATTTTCTTTTTTTTCCCTAACAGGAAAACAAGGTATACTTCTACATACTTAACTATCTTTTTCTAACTTACACTTAAATATGTCTCGTCCAATCAAATTTGAACTCTTAAATAAAAACGAGCTTGAATATGAAGTTACAATTAGACTGGAGGAACCAGCAAAAACAGTTATATTGTTAAAGAAGCAGATACTTCTGCTAGCTCCTTCTACACCATCGGAAGATATTTTAACTTCTCCCATTCCTATAGAAGAGGAGTTAGCTCAGATAGATAGTACTCTGAGTTATTTAAATATTAAAATAGATAATCTATTACAGGGTGATTCCAAATACCATCGCTTAATAGAATCTTTTATTAATCATTTATTTTACAGGTTGGAACGTATAGACACAGACTTAAACCCTGACTATAAACTTAATCTAGACACTTTAAAATCAAAATTTGAGACACTTGAAGGAAGTTTCAAGATTTATTGTTCAAATCTAAACTCTATGAATCCTCATTCATATATCACTGCTCCTTCTACCTCTCCTATTCATACTCCTCTCGCCACTCCCTCTCCTCCTCCTATTTCTCCTCGTCTCACTGCTCCCTCTACTCCACCTATTTACCCTCCTTTCACAGCTCCTCTTTCCTCTCCTCTTTTAACTTCTCCAAATCATAATTTATTCAAAGATCTGAAACGATATACGTTTAATGGAAAATCTTGCCCTAGATCGTTTTTACAAAAACTTGACGAATATTGTCTTGTGCGGAATATACCCAAAAATTTGTTAATTACACAGGCTTATGATATTTTTACAGACAGTGCCCTACATTGGTTTAGATTTAAAATAAATCAAAATCCAGACCTAACATGGGATGAAATTTCTTTGTCTCTAATTAAAGATTTTGGTGGTTTTGACTATGATTTTAAATTATTGGAGGCCATCAAAAGTCGTACCCAAGGTCGTGATGAACCAATCATAATTTATATCTCAATTATGTCGGGAATGTTCTCTCGTCTGGCTAAAAAATTGTCTGAAACGGAACAGTTAGAAATCATTCTAAGAAATATAAGACCATGTTACTCAGTATTCGTGGCACTAAAAGATATTAACTCTATTGATGCACTCTTGGCTACATGCTAAAATTATGAAAAATTCTTAGATCGAGACAAACATTTTAAAGAACCAAATAACCAACAAAATCCTCTTATTTCAGAATTTGCTTATAAACAAATTCATCCAACTTCTTCGGAATTTTCTACTTCTGACCCAAAACCTCCTTCATACACAAATATATTTTACAAAAACCCTCCCAAACAAGTAAACAGTCTAAAACAAGCTAACTCGCAAGAAAATTCATTTTGCGTTCGTTGTCGTATGCATGGTCATACCTTAAATACTTGTACTCAACGTCACTTTCTAATTTGTTTTAAATGTGGTCTTAAAGGTTTTAAAACCCCAGACTGTCCTAATTGTTCACCTAAACCTAACTCTAGTTCAAAAAAACTAACGACTGACTTGAAAAGTAAAACAAACTTTGATGCCAACGATTGGAACGATTGGATTAAAACTCTTAAGAATTTCTTTTCATGCTATAAAATCTCTTCAACTCTATACTCTAATGAAAAGGATTTTAAACGACCTTTTGTTAACATCAAAGTTTACAATTTATCTTTGACTGGATTACTTGACTCTGGTAGTTCAATCACTATTCTTGGTAATAACTCTCACTTAGAATTTCTTAAACTAGGCTGTAAACTTTTCAAGTCAGATAAAATTACTATTTCTACAGCCAATAACCAGAAAATTAATTCTGTAGGTCATTGTTACCTCCCTATTTACTTTAACAAACAGACCCACTTGATTAAGGCTTATATTTTTCCTGATATTTCACCGTCTTTAATATTAGGAATAGACTTTTGGAAAAAATTTAATCTTTTACCGAATATTCTCTCATCGACTGGTCTTTCAGAACTGGAGTGCTCAACCATCGAGACAATGAATGTCAAAGTATTACCTTATGATCATTTAACTGCAAATCAGAAGAATATTGCTGATGATATCATCCAACGCTTCAAGACTATCTCATTCGAAGAAAAGGGTGTTCTGGGGAACACTAATCTCATCACTCACAAGATCGATACCGGAGATTCGCTACCCATCAAACAAAGATGTTACAGACTGTCTCCTGAAAAACAAAAGGCTTTGATTACTGAAGTTGATAAAATGTTGAAATGGAACGTTATTGAACAATGTGAAAGCCCTTGGTTATCTCCAGTAATAATTACTCCAAAGAAGAACGGTGAATGGCGTTTTTGCGTAGATAGCAGGAAGCTTAACGCAATTACAAAACGTGATGCTTATAGTCTACCACTTATAAGTGAAATTTTGGACAACCTCAGAAATGCTAAATACCTGTCAAGTATAGACATTGCGAAGGCCTTCTGGGAGATTCCTCTGAACCCTGCTGATAAGGACAAGACTGCTTTTTATGTACCTGGAAGAGGCATGTTCAGATTTAAAGTAATGCCCTTCGGACTCACCAATTCACCAGCTACTCAACAAAGATTAATGGACATGCTGTTCACTCCAGACTTTGAAAATAAAGTGTTCTGCTACTTAGACGATATTGTTATAATTAGCGAAACTTTCGAGGAACATATATCACTGCTCCTGAAAGTTCACGAAAAACTTTCCTTCGCTAAATTAACTATTAATTTTGACAAAAGCCAATTCTTCAGAAAAGAGTTAAAATATCTTGGCTTCGTAGTGGATGAACATGGCTTACGTGCTGATTCTGATAAAATCAAGGCTATTGTGGACTACCCAATTCCTACCTGCAGAAAAGAAGTTCGTAGATTCATTGGCACCTGCAGCTGGTTTCGAAGATTTATTCCAAATTTTAGCACTATTGCTACGCCACTCAACAAACTAACCTGCTCCGGGAAAAATGCTCCGAAATTCGGATGGAATACAGAAGCGGATGCAGCCTTTCAGAAGCTCAAGGATGCTTTAATAACTACTCCTGTTCTGGCCTGTCCAAACTTCGACCTTCCTTTTTCAGTTCATTGTGATGCATCTAACTACGGTACTGGCGCAATGCTCACTCAACATCAGGAAGGCAAAGAAGTTGTGATTGCCTATATGAGCAAAGCTTTCAACAAGAACCAACAGAACTACTCAACTACTGAAAGAGAAACACTTGCCGTAATAACTGCTTTAGAACACTGGCGTTGCTATCTCGATAATGGGAAGGAATTCACAATCTACACCGACCACGCTGCACTCAAATGGTTTCAGAATTTATCCAATCCTTCAGGAAGACTTGTACGTTGGACTTTACGCTTATCTTGCTTCAACTTCGTTCTAAAACATAAGAAAGGAAAAGATAATGTAATACCGGACCTTCTATCAAGAGCCAAGTCACAAGAACTCCCTGAAATACAAGAAAATAGTAATGTACCACAAGGTGTACATCCTATTTCTATGAATGATACTACTAGAGAACTGGAACAATACAATAAAATATTTCTGGGCTGTTCGAATAATCCTGATTCTTACCCAAATTATACGATAAGAGAGAATAAACTCTATCGTTGTATTCACACGCCTGACCGCCTGAACGACGACTTCATTTGGAAAGAAGTTCCATTACCTCAAGAAAGACGTTTAATAATTGAAACAAATCATGGCTCTAGTCAAGAACCTCACCTAGGAATTTTTAAAACATATAAAAAAATATCTTTACTATACTATTGGCCCGGTATGTTTAGAGACATTGCTAGGATAATTTCTAACTGTGAAACCTGTCTTGCTTATAAACATCCTAATCATTCTCCATATGGCCTAATGGGCAAACCTAAGATTTGCTCTAGACCTTTTCAAACTATATCTCTAGACCTAATGGGTCCACTTCCTATGACTAGAAAACGTAATAGGTTCATTTTAGTAATTAATTGTATCTTTACTAAATATACTTTGATTTTCCCTCTAAAACAGGCGACTGCATCTAATATAATTAATATTATGGAAAATTCTGTTTTTCTAGTTCATGGAGTTCCACAGACTTGTATAATGGATAACGGTCCACAATTCCAGTCACGTGAATTCCACTCTTTTCTTAATAGATACAAAGTTCCTTTCATATTCCATTCGGCCTACTATTGCCCACAATTTAACCCGACTGAAAGTTATAACAAAACAATAATTACGTCTTTAGCTTCACTAGTAGAGGACGACCATAGATCCTGGGACAAACATCTTAGTAAAATTCAATTTTCTATGAACAATACTACTAACGTTGTAACGGGCTACACTCCATCCTTTCTAGTCTTTGGGAGGGAAACAATTCTTTGCGGTTCCTTTTACTCTCCGTGTCAGAACCTCGAAGAATTAATCTTTATGCCCCGTGATATTTACGCAACAAATGCTGGGTTCCTCACGTCTATATTTCACAAAGTTCAGTCTAACTTACATATAGCTTACGTTAAAAACAGTGCTCGTTATAATCTTCGGAGGTCGTTCAAGGAATTCAACGTCGGGGATACGGTTTGGCGAAAGAATCATGCATTAAGCGATGCTGGTTCATATTTCAATGCTAAACTAGCCCCTAAATTTATCAAATCCAAAATTTTAAATAAACTATCACCTTTAGTGTACTTATTAGAAGACCCAGATGGTGCTGTAGGTAAATGGCACATAAAAGATATAAAATGTTGAATTCTTTCTTAACAACTCTAAATTATTAATGTCAATTAATTCACCCACTAATTATTTGTGTAAATATTACTTTTTTCTTTTGTTTAGAGCTGCACATTCTATTTATTTTTTATATTATATATTAACATCACTCACTACACAAACATTACATTACATTTGCTCGACCCCACTCTTCAGTCTCACTCTTTTACCCTATGGAGCGGATTGCAACTCATTAAATAAGCCTATGCAGGAGCGGTTGGTTACTCCTAAAATAAGCCTAAACCAAATGCTAACTCTTTCGCTCTTCTAGGAGCTTAAATTTCTACTTACATTAGCTAATGTTTCCTTTTTTTTTCCTTCCAGTCTGGAGCGGCTGACAACTCCAAAAATAAGCCTTGTCGTCATTCTAAAACACACTTCTATGAGTGGCAGTCATCAACTGTGAACTCCACCCATGCCTGTATGAAGAAGATTGCTTGAAAGAGATAGGTGGTATGAATGGGTGAATGGAGATTGATGAATGTGTGAAGTGTTGTTTTACAGTCCCTACTTGAAATCTTATTAGAAAATTTTCTACAGTTGAAAATTTTTCCAGGGTCGGGGGGGAAATGTAATGTTATGTACATATTCAGATATACTTACACTTATTATTTATACTCATATTCATACTTATATATGTATCATTCATTTCCACGGTCCATAATATGCATTCCATTATTATGAGGCTCTGTTTTGATCATATTCCACTACACCAGGACTCATTTTTCTGTTTACAGACTCAGTCCTCAACTTTACGCCTAAGTTTCGGCGACTTATTGACCCCCTTAGCGTAGGAAGCCGTACCTATGCAGGACTGTATCACTTTTTCCTATCAAACACTGCACTTTTTAATTTAATACCATTTATATTTACATTGTTACAGAACATTTTCATTATTTTGACATTTTTTTTGACAACATTGTTGATGATGTATCTATGACAACCTTCTCATCAAAATTCTTGTTGGTCTGCTATTTTTATTTCATAATTGTTATTCGAACTCTTTTATGGTAAAATTATTTACCGTTCCTCGTCCATATTTTCGAATATTTTAAATTTCGACCTCCAACCGTTCTGCGAGGTTTCTTTAGGAATCATCGCAGAGCAGTGGTCAGTCGAGCTCTGGCTTCCAAACAAGCCTCTTAAAAGTAGGTCTCCAGTAAACGCTGCCTCGAGAGCCCTTCTAGGGGGTTTCCTGCTGTGCCAGTCTCTATATAACTGGTGCGCCTGGAGCTGCCTGGCCCTTTGCCGCCGGAGCCCTCGACTGCTGCCGGCCTTGTGACGCCGGGGCAGTCCCTCTTCTGTAGCTGCCGCCGGTCTACCAGGGCCGTTCTTCTGTAGCTGCCGCCGGTCTACCAGGGCCGTTCTTCTGTAGCTGCCGCCGGTCTACCAGGGCCGTTCTTCTGTAGCTGACGCCGGTCCACCAGGGCCGCTCCTCCGTAGCTGCCGCCGGTCCACCAGGGCCGCTCCTCTGCAGCTGCCGCCGGTCCACCAGGGCCGCTCCTCTGCAGCTGCCGCCGGTCCACCAGGGCCGCTCCTCTGCAGCTGCCGCCGGTCCACCAGGGCCGCTCGTCCGTTGCTGTCGCCGGTCCACCAGGGCCGCTCGTCCGTTGCTGTCGCCGGTCCACCAGGGCCGCTCGTCCGTTGCTGTCGCCGGTCCACCAGGGCCGCTCGTCCGTTGCTGTCGCTGGTCCACCAGGGCCGCTCGTCCGTTGCTGTCGCCGGTCCACCAGGGCCGCTCGTCCGTTGCTGTCGCCGGTCCACCAGGGCCGCTCGTCTGTTGCTGTCGCCGGTCCGCCAGGGCCGCTCGTCTGTTGCTGTCGCCGGTCCGCCAGGGCCGCTCGTCTGTTGCTGTCGCCGGTCCGCCAGGGCCGCTTCTCCGTAACTGCCGCCGGTCCACCAGGGGCCGCCCTTCACCATCACCCATCAATCATTCATCTACATTATTCATCTACATTATTCATTTTTATACTTCCATCTTGTCTTTTCTGTATACTTAATAAATACTGTCTCCCTCTAAAGTCTTTTCTTGTCGTTACACGACAATAGTTAAGAAAAGGCTGCGATTTTTTTTATGACACCACCAAGAAAAGATTGAATAAACCAGCACACTAAAACCATTACATTTTGCTTCCCAGGTACCACTTGAAGACGTTCCACGACGCAGCCACAATTCACTACATCAGGTCCTCGCAGCTGTTCCACACGAACCTGTGCCACGCTCCGGCTCTGTTCCTCCTCTCGCGCAGTGATCCAGTGGGCGCCGAGAAAAGCAATCGCAGCGTTTATGACACCTGGGTGCAAATGGGTATCAAGGTAAAAAAATACTTATATGTCGGCCAAATTCGATAAAGAATAGAGGTAAACAAACTGTTGCTAGGCAACGAGTAGTTTATGCCTAAAAGACAGATATTAACAACCTTTTCTAGATAGACGATTTTCATAAAAGTAATAATTCTAGTTCCTATTAATGTAAACAGTTTTTTTGTTTAGTATTTATGATTTACTTTTTTTTTTTTTTGGTTCATTTCTTTCCGTTCATGGAAAAGGCAAAGGCATAGTACGCCATACAGCCAAGTCTTCAGTAATTTTTTTCTTCTATAAATATCTTTCCTAACTTATCCTAACTTATCCTAATTTATCCTAACTTATCCTAACATAACTTAACCTAAACTAACTCCTTTCGTTTTACGCGTTTGGACGATAAGGAGCGGTTTAGCGTAAAGACATGATGAGGCCACTATGCTACAATATTTCACTGTTCTTTTTGAATTATTCACTGAATGCACTTTGTACTACATAAATCACGCGTTTTTATTTAGTAAACGACACTATAAATAATTTTAAAAGTCCAATGAAAAATGAGCGTGACACTCATCTTGACATTCCCGCCAAACCTCTTATGATTTACTTATATGTCGGCCAAATTCGATAAAGACTAGAGGTAAACAAACCGTTGCTAGGCAACGAGTAGTTTATGCCTAAAAGACAGATATTAACAAACAACCTTTTCTAGATAGACGATTTCATAAAAGTAATAATTCTAGTTCCTACTAATGTAAAAAGTTTTTTTGTTTACATATTTATGATTTCCATAGAACGCTTAACCGATTTGAATGAAATATAACACACATGTAAGCTTATTTCCTTGGGTTTTAATTTTTTGATACATACATATGTATTATACTTAGTCCATACTGGAAAGTATTACAATGCATGTATTATGCAGTTGATTTGAAAGTAATTAAAATACGCAGAATTGTATTAACAAATGCATCATCTTTATTCATTGGTTGAATTCCACAAAATGTGTTTAATACCTGGATTTCATCCCTTTCTTTTTTTGTTATCAATATTGGGCTATCAAGTAAAATTAATGTCGACTTTTTAATGGTTTTTCGAAAAAACCAAGTTATTATGCATATATTATTATGTATGTCGTGGTGGCCTAGTGGTTAAAGCACCAGCCTCTCAAGTATGAGTGCGCGGGTTCGATTCCAGGTCAGGCAAGTACCAATGTAACTTTTCTGAAGTTATATGTACTTTCTAAGTATATCTTGGACACCAATGACTGAAGGTGAAGGAAAACATCTTGAGGAAACCTGGACTTTATAGGTCTGAAATCGCCAACCCGCATTGAGCAAGCGTGGTGATTACGCTCAATCCTTCTCTGTATGAGAGGAGATCTGTGCCCAGCAGTGGGACGATAAAAGGTTGATGATGATGATGATGAAGTTATTATGCATGTTATTTTAGTGATTCTATTACGACATAATATACGACAGTGATTATATACGACAGCCTCCGTGGCGTAGAGGTAGCGGACGCGGCCGCTGCGCAGGGTGGCGCGGGTTCAATCCCGCATAGTGCAAGTATTTGTATGCATGAATATGAATATTTGCATTGGTCTGGCCGTGCCTTGGACTTGGAAAGCACGTTAAGCCGTTGCACAGTTTTCAGCGTAGAACAAGCCAGGTGGACAAAAATATTTTTTCATGATTTTGGAACTATATCTATAAATTAAGTATTTATATACCTATACTAATATTATAAACCTAAAAACTCAGTTTGTTTGTTTGTTTGAACGCGCTGATCTCAGGAAGTACTTTGACGAATTAAAAAAAAGGCCGAATTAAAAAAATATTTCAGTGTTAAATAGGCTATTTATCGTGGAAGGCTATATACTATCACGCTGCAACTCACGGGAGTGGAGCAGTAACCAAAGATGCGGGTAAAACCGCGCGGGACAGCTAGTTTTGCTATAATATTTTATTTAAAGGAAATGCGTAGGAATTGTGTATAAATATTTTATTTCATCTAGACACGATTATAAAAAAGGAAAAAATTATGTCAATCGCTGCCAATATCAACGCTAATATAAATATAGGTACAACCTTAGACTTACATATTAAATACAAAAAATCTAAATGTATATATGTATAAAAATATAAATATACAACCTTAGACTAACATATTAAATACAAAAAATCTAAAAGTATAATTATATGTATGTATAAAAATATAAATATACAACCTTAGACTAACAAATTAAATACAAAAAATCGAAATCTAACACTAGACTAATATATTTACATTAAAACTAATCTGCTATATCAGAATCATCTGATTCAGAATCCGATGAATCCAATTGAAAATAGTCGTCCTGAATTTGTAAAGGTCTTGGTTGTAATTGGAGTCGAGGCTCTATAGTGGGAGCTATGATGAGCTTTAAGATCTCTAAGAGCGCATAATTTACTACTCTTTTTTTTTCGTATTTCCCGGAGGCTGTTGATCAGAGGATCAGACGTTAAAATCAACATATTGAGCAAGTCAAGAGCATGTCTCTGTTCATGGCGAGACGAGAGAATATCTGCTCGAGATTGTATAACAACAATGTGCTTCTCTAAAGGATAACATTGTTTTTTTTTTTATTTTACAATGAAATCATATGATGGACCACGTGATGCCCAACTTTCATGGTCCACTTCGTAGTTTGTTTGTAAGAGTGGGTTGTTGATTTAGAATCAATAAAATACGCCAATGTCTCGTCACTACTTAGCGGTCTATCAGTTTGCATAGCACTTAGTTGTTGGAGGTATGAACTTGCAGAAGATGGATTTTCGCCAATGTCCTTTATTACTCTGGCAGCTTTATTCCTTTTTTAGGTCTTCCGGGTCGACAACAATCAGCGGATGAAGTAGAAGGTTGTGGTTGAGTCGATCTTAAGCAAAATTCTATCTTTTCGCCTTCCAGCCACAACTTATTCTTACTCAGGAAACGCTCCTTTGATTTTGCTGAAGACACCCACTTAGTTGCAATTTTCGAAGAAATGCTGGCTATTTTCATCTTAATTTCCCTTTGACATTCTTCAGTGATATCAGAGAAATCACACTTAAACAAAATAAATTGAAATAGACGATCATTTCTTTCATCTTCGAAAACACTATTTTGCCAATAGAGTATGTCATTTCTACAAAAAAAAAGAAAAAAAAAATGTTGTACTCAAGTGTGCTACATAAAATAGGTCACATAATAGTCTATAGCCATGTAGTTAAAACATATCAAAAATTCAGAGTGGATACAAGAGGATACATGGCTTTTCTAAGCCTATTAAGTTCAAAAACAAAGAAAAAGATTGTAATTTTTTGAGTACTCAGAGATAGGCTACTTTATGAATGTTTATAACACATTAAAAGATTCTAATTACAAAATAATATTGAACATACCTTCAGAATTAAAATAATTCACTAAAACTTTGCAAAAAATTAAAACTACCATCATGAGATGTTAGTGTAAGTGTCGCTGAAATGCAACTGATTTATTTATTTAACTGCACTTACCTAATTACCTTACTTTGATATACGATGACTCACCCATATGAAATGTTAGACGTAAACAATTATTGGAATCAGAGGTTTAGGGGGGTTGTTTACAGGTAGATAGTACAAATTTCGGGAAATTCGATAATGACTTTTGTCCACCTGGCTTGTTCTACGCCGAACACTGTGCGTTGGTCCCGGTTGCCATACGAACATCTAGTGGCAGTCGTTACGGGTTGTTGGAGCCCTCAAAAGTCCAACAATTAGTCTAACTGCAATGCTTTGATGTCGCCTTCGGGTTGTGGAGGTCAGACGGCAGTCGCTTCACGGAAAATGCCGAAGTTTAGCCATATCAGCAGTTGGACTGGTAAAGCGGACCCCAGACTCCAAAGCTGAAAAGGCTTCGGATGCGATTGGGATTAACGCTGGGATGATGATGGTAAGCAGTGATGCAATCGTTGTTGGTAAAGCACGCTAGTTTATTAAAAGCCTATTCAATCAAAAAATAGTTGAGCGAGGTATGCAATGTTAAACCCAACGATGCTGCGTCAGAGGGAGATTGACCTGGAGACCCTCCACGACCAAACTCCCGACACAACAACATTTGGCGCATCGTACCCGGCACACATTGCAACACAACTGCTCAGACCTGTCCTCCGTACGGTTTCACCAGACATCATGACGGAACACGACGAATCGCTTAGCGGTAAGACTTTCTCTGGTGGGTGGTAACTTCTGCCGGCAAGATGAGTGAACTTTGCACCCTGTTCCTCATTCCTCCATAATGTATTTTGAGCATCTTACAACCTCTAGGCGAGCGAAGATGCGCTCAAAAGCTTGTAGTTAATGTGCAAACTTGTACATACAGCAGGATAATAGACTTACAATGATTAATAATATTTTTTTTTTAATATTCGTATGGGGAAGAAAACGCAAAGCTATTTGCAGATGTCGCTGATGGCGTTTGACTCATAACAATATTAGCTGTCAATCGTATCACGTTTTATGTTGAGTTTTTTTTGTGTTTGACAAGTTTTTTTAGGTAAAGCAGAGCAATGTATTGTACATGGACTGTTTCAAGTTAAAAAAGGAGTTAAAAGTCTAGAAGAGCTTCAGTAAAAGGACGAAAAGCTGATCTAATTACCAGGCAAATAACAATGCCCAGACTTGTAAACTGAATGCAGACTTATTAGTGTTTTAAGTAACATTAATTTTGTATTAGGTTTAATGTTTCTTTAGTTATATTTAAGTAAATATTAATGTACTTATTATTGCCATATTTTGAAAGTGTTAACCCTATTAACCTAAAATTATTATCCAGACTTGAATCGTATGACCGAAATTTTAACTTCGAGGTTCATCAAGAACAAGAAATTCAAGAGAAAAAAATTGATTTACCGCCCCCAGAAAGCTATAGAAACATCAACATAATCTATACTGAAATCTATTTATACATACATATATTCTGTTCTAAATTGTAATGAATATCTTTAGGAAAAGAGTAATTTCCATTAATATTGCAAGAAATTGCTACACAATGCGGCATATTTTTAAATTTTTTATAAACAACGTAAACTCGTACAAATTACAATGGGTTTTGACAGTTTATTTGGGTCAAACGATATCAGCGCCTCTAGTGGCGAGATTTGTCAGTTTTCTTCCCCATTGGTTGTCTTTATGTTTTCTTTGATTTTGATTCTTACATAGTTTTGATTTAGCTTCTTGTAATTTGAAGCAAACATAATATTTATCTTTTATTACTTACTAATTGTATATGTTTTCAAAATAAATGTTTAATAACCCCTTTAAAAAAATATCTGTGTATCCTTTTGAGCAATATTTTTTTATTATTATGATCTGTTTTTCTCTAACATTCATCATAATCAACCTTTTTGTCGTTCCACTGCTGGGCACAGGTCTCCTCTTATACAGAGAAGGATTTAGCGTAATTACCACGCTTGCTCAAAGCGGGTTGGCGATTTCAGACTTGAAAGTCCAGGTCTCCTCAAGATGTTTTCCTTCGCCTTATCAGTCATTGGTGTCCAAGATATACTTAGAAAGTACATAAAACCTGTAATCGAACTAGCACACTCATACTTGAGAGGCTGGTGTTTTAACCACTAGGCTATCACGACTCTAACAATATTTTTCTTTAATCCAGTGCACCTGGAAGTGCTGGGACCGGTCTCCCCACGTGCAGCACTACACAAAGCACCCCAAGGAGTACGTGGCAGCGCTGTACCAACATCTAGACGCCTACGGACTCGTCTCGCAGCCAGAGAAGATGCGGATGAGGTTATAAGTGCAAGGTCTTATGAACTATGTCATTAGACTGGTCAGCTTCTAACAGTTTGAACCCTCATGATGTGAGCTACATTATTGGGTATTAAAAAGTTTTTAATTACTAAACATCAGCCTGTAATCCGCGCGGTTGACGCAGTGGTTAAGTAATTGACTGCTGCGTTGCGTGTAACGGGTTCGATTCCCGCACGGAACAAATATTTGTATGACCTACAAGTAGTTTCTTCGGGTCTGGCTGTTTGTCTATGTCAGTTTATGTGTTTGTAAACGCACCCTCGGTACAGGAGTAATTTGTAGTATGGGGCAAAGTATTTTTTTTTTTTAAGTATATTATAGCACACCCGCATTTAGCCAGATACATTTCAGTTCCGTGAAATCGAGTGCTCAGCTTAGTTAATCAAAATCGAAAGTCAGTTATCTCATCCCCCATCTCCGTTCCAACATCGGACAACCCGTCGTACGATTACTATCCATCCTTACGTAGTCGACACTACTACGATCCGGACGAAGCGTCGTTTCGCCTAGTTTTTTTTTTACCACGTACATCGAGGGACTGGAACAATTTGCCAGTTTCCATCTGACTACAATTTAAGTGTCTTCAAGGCTAGAGCCAACAGGCTCTTAATAAACTAGCGCGGGCAGCTGCCTACACCAACCTTGAGTACGTCCATGGTGGTCGGTTAGCTGTGGCTAATCTCCGAAACGGCTGGACAGATTCTAATGAAATTTTGTACAGGAATACTTTGAACTCACGACATACCAAGCTCACGTCTTGAGGGATATGACTTAGTTGCTGTCAGAGTCTTGACATGCTAAAATCGTTCTGGAAATGACCTGTATTGTACAGACGACAGCAAATCAAGCTACTACAATCTGTCAGAATTCCTTATTAGATTTCCAACTTCAGTGATGACTAAAACATTAAGCCTCAAGATTGATTGGGAATATCTGTCAGTTTGGGGTAGATTGACGTGCCGTCGTCCGTACTTAGTTAAAAGCTCTGTCACTCTATGTTTGACTTGACCGAATTGGACGAACAAACGAATATGAATATACTCCGGCTAATCTTTTGAATGCCACGCCAAAACGGCATCTCCATGCCCTGTACGCCAAGCCCGAATTTCGATATAAATACCTATGTAAAATGTAAGGATTCCAATTTTATATCGATAACCATTATTATTACATTTTTTGTCAACACTTCTAACACAAAAAATCTACCATTAATATGTTAAAAGTTAACTTTATAATATTAAATCTTTCACAAATTTAGACTTTTGGCTTGCCGAGTACAGCCGACATTGGCGTTCAAAAGGTTAAGGCCCGTTGTACGGACGACAGCAGGTCAAGCTACCCCAAACTGTCAGATATTCCCATCAACCATGAGCCTTAATGCTTTAAAGTTGAAAATCTAATAAGGAAATCTGACAGATTGTAGTACCTTGATGTACTGTCGTCTGTAATCACATGTATTTTGCTGTAAAAATGACAAATCTACAGTTTTGCCTTTAAAAAGTACGGCCGTGATTCATCGTATGGCATGGTCGTGTTTTATGGATCACTTTTTAATGCACACACGGCGACTCACAAGATCTGTACCGTGGCAAAAACCGAACCGTGTACCGTTGTACATCACACATCACACGTCATCAATCTTTTTATCGTCCCGCTGCTGGGCACAGGTCTCCTCTCATACAGAGAAGGATTGAGCGTAATCATCACGCTTGCTCAATGCGGGTTGATAATTTCAGCCTTAAAGTCCAGGTTTCCTCAAGACGTTTTCCTTCACCTTCAGTCATTGGTGTCCAAGATATACTTAGAAATGGTTTTTTTCACGTGTTACACGTACATTTCGGGGCACAGTTACGCCTGTTGGCATAACTGTACCCCGACTTCTGTACTGAAATGTGTTCAGGCGCAATATAAATTGACAATTAAATCAACGAATAACTACTGCATCATAAATATTTACAATATTATAAAATGATAATAAATAAGCAATGAGGTTTGCCCGCATGCGGGCAGCGGCCATAATTATGAACAACAATAAACTGCAAAGATCACTTAATAAGGCTGTAATTTAACTGTAACTGCATTACCTATTACATTACTTATTGTAAGGGTTCTGCATAAATATTACGTTGGTATTTTAATAAATAAGCCTATAAGTTTTCCAACGCTCGGACAAGGACGTCCCCTCTCTTCGGGTGGTGGGCTGTTAAATCTACCACGCGGGTCCAGTAGCCACAGCAAAGTGTATTTGTTAATATTATTAAAACAAACAGTCGTTGTATTATTAATTTTAGTTAGCGACTAATTTCTGCTAAAACCACATGGGCACACTTTATAAAAATATCTTGATTCCATACTTAGCCACGTCCACGATGTCGATGAGAGCAGCACAGAGCACCATTTTTTCGGGAACGAAAACATCACCGTTCCGATGAGTAAATTAAAAAAAAAGGAATTGAATATTTTATTATTACTAGTCGCTAACTACAATGCAAGCGGAGACGGAGGACGGGTCTGAGCAGTTGTGTTGCGATGTGTGCCGGGTACGATGCACCAAAGGTTGTTGTGTCGGGAGTTTGGTCGTGGAGGGTCTCCAGATCAATCTCCCTCTGGCGCAGCATCGTTGGTCGTGTTGGTCTTGGGTTTAACATTGCATCACCTCGCTCAACTGCCGTCATCCTACCTATTCCTAAGTTTTTTAAGTGAATAGGCTTAATAAACTAGTGCGCTTTACCATCAACGATTGCATCACTGCTGACCATCAGGCGGGATTGCAGTCAAGCACTAGTTTATAATATTGAAAAAAAAAAAAACAATATTTTATGAAATAATGACTTAATCTTAACGTTCCATAACGTAAATTTCTCTCAAAAGAACATTTTTTAAAGTGAAATGCTTGGGTTTTTGTTTTATCAAGCTCATGTAATTATCTTTTTTAAGCTAAATTAGAAATTATGGTAAAATTAATCATATTTTTTCGCAAAATAAGACTTCATGTGCATAGGCAGCCTCATCATTTCAGCCGAAAGACGTCCACTGCTGGACATAGGCCTCCCCCAAGGTTCTCCACCACGACCGGTCCTGCGCCTCCCGCATCCAGCGGTTTCCCGCTACCTTCACCAGGTCGTCGGTCCACCTTGTCGGGGGCCTACCCACGCTACGTCTTCCGGTGCGTGGTCGCCACTCGAGAACCCGTCGGTCGCATCGGGCATCGGTCCTACGCGCAATGTGTCCAGCCCACTGCCACTTTAGTGTTGCAATTCTTCGGGCTATGTCGGTTACTCTCGTTCTTCTGCGGATCTCCTCATTCCTGATTCGATCACGCAGCGAAACCCTAAGCATAGCCCTCTCCATTGCCCTTTGAGTGACTTTGAGCCTTCTTATAAGGCCCATTGTTGGCGACCATGTCAGGCATGTCATAGGCAGCTTACTAAATTCAAATTTTCTAGAAGAGAGATTGGTTATTTTTAATGGGTGTGTGTGGATGTATGTATTCATGATTTTAATTCGTGAATTTTTGATCAAAATGCAATCTGGAAATGACTTAAAAGTTGAAAAAAAAAGTAAGAAGATAAAATTATTGATTAATTTCGCGGTGTACTCTGGCGCCATCTTAGCTAAAGTTCTTCGCCAGTAAAATGGCAACATTGATATCGAATGAAGACTTTTGGATTGTTTTAATATTGTTACGGGCTAGGGGTACTTAAACGCCGGTTAAGGGTTACGAAGTTTATTAGCAACGAAGGTACAGTCGATTGTAGGCAATGACAAGTAGAATGTCGCTGACGATGCACCGAAGTCTTCCCTTATGTCCACGAAGTCCGTGTTTTAAACACACAATAACAGTACAGATGTTACTCCACGTAGTACTCACAGTTCTCGTTACAGTTGTCGCAGTAGGTATTCTCAAAGATCGCTTCTTAACTGTCGCTGTTTTCGTATCGCTAGTCGAGTGTAGACTGACTCTGGGCCGGCGTCGCGGCGGTATATATAGCCCAGCTGATCGAACATTCCAGATTCCTCTAAACGTAATAATAATAGCACATAACTTCGAGGTCACTCGGAAGTACCTACGGTAATTCCCGGAAACGGGTTTCTAGAAATTTCGATGTCGACACTTTGTTGACAAAACTATTGAGACATGTACCATTCGATAGGCCGTCCTAAGTCTAGTAATGCGTTTTTATATTGTGCTTAGAAAATGTCTAGATCTGGGGAAATAGGACCTAAAAGTGACACACTGCATGTCACGCGATATTGAACCTTATGCCATCGACATAAGGTCCATTCGTAACAATATTTTTGTCACTAGCAACACTGGGTGACAGTATTGCTAGTTTTTTATTTATTTTGTTTTATATAAATTTGGTTAAAAACGTAAAAGTGTATTGAATCAACTGATATTTTTGTTTTAAACTCGTCAAATGAAATGATGTTTTGTCTCGCTTCGTCATTTAACTTCAACTATAAGAATGAGAGGGATGTAACACTTAACGAAATGTAACATTAAAACACTTGACTATTGTTAAGTATTTCTTTTGTTACTTTAACTTGTTTCGACTTTGACTCGTAGGGCGCTTTTGCAATAGCAGAATAATCAGTTCGTGTGCTACCAGTGGTATAATTATCATGTTTAGTTTTTACTGGCTAGTTAATTTTTTAATCATTTATCTATCCAACTGCTTTTTATGGGATCAGTCAATATACGACATTATTTTTTGTTTATGCGAAACCCCAAAACACGTGTCCAGTATTTTTATCTAAAGAATCTATGTACAAAATTTCAAAGAGATATCATGAAAAACTACAAAGTTATGAGCTTGTTATCTTACTTGGTTGTCCCAGCAAAAATATGGTTAACGTACAGCTCGCCCGTCCGCGCCTGAAGCGGCGCGGCGCGGGGTGCTGCTAATACTATGATCTACCGTCACCTGTGTTGTGCGCTCGGTAACCACACTGCAACAATTTCTAAATGTATTTGGGAAAAATATAACATGGTGTAAAAATTATTGGAATCGATTCAGATGCTTATTCTGAACAAACTATATTCGGGATAGGTTTAAAGAATGTTTTAATACAATTCACTTACATGAGATTTAACATTTAACGTATGTACAAATTTCTCGTCTAGTGACGAAGCATGCAGATATAACTATAGGTAAAATAATAACAAACGAAACTGTGGGTATTTAAAGACAAGTTAATTAATACAGCTCTGATGTACTGATTATTTACTTTTTGAGCAAATTACTGTGTAGATATGCTTATGTGTGCAACAAACAATAGTCTCAGAGACCGGTGATCATTTAAGTTTTAAAATTTGTATAATTTTGCATCTTGTTTGGAGGTTGTACGGATGGGTTTTGTATAAAAAAAAAATAACGTTGTAAGTACAGCTCGATTCATATTTTACTGGCTCTGAAGTACGCTTGTGCAAAACCTCCGCGGACATGTGGTTGCGTTACTGTGAAGCGACTCGCCTCATGTGCCGAGCTGAGGATAATTTTGAATCGGACTGTTCCCTTTTAGCAGATATACATAGTTGGTGTGTGGCTTGTTATTTTGTAAAATATCAATTTCACTTTCCTTCATAATATTGTAATGTTTAACAGAACTTGACTGCTGCAATCTACTAACCACTCGAACAATGTAAACTTAGCTTTAAGATTTATTAACTCTTTTTTATATATACGTATTTTTCGGTTCCTAAATTTATTAATAACATCTAAACTTGTTTGTTTTACGAGAATTTTACATAAGTTGTGATTCAGGTCTAAAGTATTAAAGCGGAGAATTTTTATCATGCTTAGATTATAAGTTTTTTTTACATTATAGTTATAGTTTTAAGAGAATATGCACTGTAGTTTGATATTTAGAAAATACACTTTTATAAAAACTCTTTTGTCGTTTTATTTTTATCACTTTTCTCAGGGCCGTACTCAATTACCGAATACCTCAAAAGAAGCCAACCAAGCTTCCCGAAACGGCCGAAACTGTCCCTAATTTCACAATCAACCTTTAACCTTAATGCGTTAGCGATAAAGTTGAAAATCTGTTAAAGAAATTTAGTAGCTTGATGTACTGGTGTATGTACTATGTGTACACTGATCTGTAGCTGTTCTCTCGCGTCCGGCCCTGCTCTAGGCCATCGTCCGGAGCGAAAGTGTGGGGCATGCCGTCAACTTCTTCTGCGAAGCAGTGATGGTAGTAAAGGAGGAGGCGGACCGTATGAGGGCGCGGGTATCTTGGCGCCCTCACGCCTCTAGCTGCCACAGGAGACGCCCTGGTCGGGAGATAACATCGAACTCCCGGCCACAGTGCGGCCACTCGAAAACCGTCGGCCTTATCGGGCATCAGTCCTACGGGCACAGTGCCCCACTTAAGTGTTGCAATTCTTTGGGCTATCGTACTCTCGTTCTTCTGCGGATCTCCTCATTACTGATTTGATCACGCAGTGAAGCCCTAAGCATAGCCCTTTCCATTGTCCTTTGAGTGACCTTGAGCATTGTTATAAGGCCCATTGTGAGCGACCACGTCTCAGTTCCAAATGTCATCACTGGCAACAGACACTAGTCAAATACTTTTGTCTTTGAACACCGTGTTATTTTAGAAATGCTTAGAACTTAAATTACTGAAAAGACCAACACGTGATACTAATAAGGAAGTAACCTAATTACGGTTGATAAGATGAATCAAAACGCCGCGACAGTCGATATCCTTGTACTCACGATCTTCAAAATCTGTTCGCAGTCTCATCTTGGCGGCAAACGAATGTCAAAAACTTGTCAAAACGTAGGGAAATTAACTACTGAGTCTACTAAGACGCGCTTCAAATATGGAGCGATGTGCAATACAAGAAAGAAGGGCAGACAGTAACGGGGGCTGCCGTTGATTTGGTTTTCGTTCATCATGGGGTCCTGGATTTGATTCCTAGTTCCGGTGAAGTGTTCTTCGATGTTTTGTTACTAACAGAGTTTGAAAGTTGGTGATATTGTGATACCCCGTTCCTCAGAAAGCACATGTTGCCGGTCGCCGGTTCTCTCTCCAGTTCTTCAGTCGTATAGGATTGTCGTAGAGTTGCCAACCGTACTCTAAAATAGCATATTGTAGGCGTACTCTTTAATCTATAACACTAAAAAAATCGACAGCCTCCGTGGCGTAGCGGTAGCAGACGCGGCCGCAGCGCAAGGTGGCGCGGGTTCGATCCCCGCACAGTGCAAGTACCTATTTGTATGCATGAATATGAATATTTGCACTGGTCTGGTCGTGCCTCGGAAAGCACGTTAAGCCGTTGGTCCCGGTTGCCATACGAACACATCTAGTGGCAGTCGTTACGGGTTGTTGGAGCCCTCAAAAGTCCAAAAATTGGTCTAACTGCAATGCTTCGATGTCGCCTTCGGGTTGTGGAGGTTAGACGGCAGTCCTTCACGGAAAATTTCGAAGTTTAGCCATATCAGCAGTTGGACTGGTAAAGCGGACCCCAGACTCCAAAGCTGAAAAGGCTGCGGATGCGACTGGGATTAACGCTGGGATGATGATGATGACTAAAAATAATCTAAAATACTCTTTTACGGTCTTCTTTAATGTGAATAACAAACAAAGGCGGAGGAAATCACAAACAGAGCTTCATAGAAGTTACCATCTCTTGTAGAGTTAGAATGTTTCGACTCGTATCGTTAAAAACCATGAAAAATGTTGTGCTCCAAAAAGTACAAAAAAATGATTTTGAAACGACAAAAAACGACGCTGAAAAAGTATAAAACAAGATTTTCAGAATACTGCACTAAACAAAGTTGCTAGTTTTCAAGTTTGGAAAACCGCAGTCACACGTTGTCAAAGTGCTACGGTAGGTATATGTAACGTGTGACTACTTTTTCAGCGTCGTTTTTTGTCGTAGTTGGGTTTTAGTTTTTTACTTTTTATTATTTGTACTATTTTGGTGTTAAAGTGTATTTGTGGCGCATAATATTTACAAAAGCTAAATTGATGAACTAAAAAGCATTCCTGTAATTATGTACCACACATAAAGTACTCGTGAAGCTCTTTAAATTGATGCCAAACACGGTATATTTATTTTAATTTTATATTTACATATAACTTTTTGTCCGCTAGAGGGCGCAATAATAAATTTGGTGACAAGCTTTATAGCTCATAACCAACAGAAAATTAAGGCCCTTCTAATGGTACTGCAGTGGTGTTATTCTGATAAGTAGTAAAGAAGCTATGAACGAAAAGATGTAAATTATATGCAATCAGCCCATGAATACAGGTAAAGTCACAAGCAAATGCTAGTAATATATATATATATATATATTCAAAATGTACAAGTAAAACGTTTTAAAATGATACCAAACACGGCATATTTATCTTAACTTTATTTTTTTACTCTGTATGTTTTGTCCGATAGAGGGCGCCACATTAGATTTTGTGAAACCCCATATAGCCTATAACCAGCGGACAATTAAGACGCTTCTAATGATATATCATTTGTCGAATTCTGATAGGTAGTTTAGAAGTTACGAGGGAACAGATGAACATACATACATACATACATACATACATAGCCTGTCAAAATCATAACCCTCCTTTTGCTTTGCCTTAGTCGGGTAATGATAAGTCAACCGGGGCAATTGCGTCTAATCGAAAT
This sequence comes from Sesamia nonagrioides, assembly GCA_017933935.1. Taxonomy (NCBI): domain Eukaryota; kingdom Metazoa; phylum Arthropoda; class Insecta; order Lepidoptera; family Noctuidae; genus Sesamia; species Sesamia nonagrioides. Next base: position 604,796 of record JADWQK010002226.1, on the reverse strand, counting down.
TATTTTAAATCTATTTTAAAACCTACCTCTCCTGCCATCGATACGTTATAGTTTTTTATTCAAAGTAAACAAAACAAGATAGCAGGAGAATGGGTTTTCAAATAGATTTAAAATAACTTCGATTAGACGCAATTGCCCCAAAGACGCAATTGCCCCGGTTGACCCTACTCTCTTTTTTAAGTCCGTACTTACCTAGTCTATTTCGTCTTATGAAGTTGGCAACCCTAGATTGCCGTCACTGCAGAGTGTGAGAGTGAGAAGAGAAAGAGAGTGCACATGCATGTGTTTGCGCGTACACTTTTGTACTATAATATCTCCCAAGCCTCCGCCGAAATTGGGCGCAAATTCGCCATGGCTGGTATTCGGCCAGTAGAATTAGCTCAGAACGGTCTCCAAAGCCTGCAGCACAGGCGTAGAGAAGCCAGCCAGTCGGTGTTCTATAGGATGCATGTTGGAGAGTGTGCGAGGAAATTGCACGATTTAATTCCTCATCTCCGTTTCACCATCGGAGTGCGAAGAGTTTCCACACTTACGTTGTTGACACCACAACGATCCGAACGAAGCGTTTCGCCTCGTCTTTTATACTAAATACTTCGAGGGACTGGAACAATTTATCAACGTCGGTGTTTCCGTCGGACTACAATTTACGTGTCTTCAAGGCTAGAGTGAGTAGGTACTGTGAATAGGCTCTTAATGAACTAGCGCGCTTTACCATCAACTATCGCATCACTGCTTATCATCAGACGGGATTGCGGTAAAGCATTACTTTATAATTAAAAAAAGAACATTTTTATTAACCATAACATGAAGGAGGGTGCCATCTAATCCGCAGAGAAAAAAAATCGAAAATCTGGTTGGCTCTCTATAGGTAGCCTCAAATTCCATGAAACATCAATCATTTCATTACAGACTGAACTGTGGGTCCATAAGTTAAACCAATTGTGTCAACCAAACACACTTTGCTAAGACAAGGCCCCATGAGCAAAGTTGGTTTAAAATCAGGCGGAGTTTCAATACAATAATTATGTGTTATCTACAACACTAACCTCAGTGTACTACGCTTGAATTACTATTACATATAGGTAATCATTATCAATGCCACCGTCGATTGCCCAGCCAACCACCTCCCACATAGAGCAATATCAATACATAGAGAGATCTTTCACAATAAGTAGAGCAATTTTAGCCATTTCGGCTTCCTCATAAATGTATCCTTGAGCTGATTTTGGCGGCACGCACCGCGACAGTTTACGCGCGGCTTGCGTTCGCGTCGCATGTCTGTGAACTTAGGAGCGTTAACCTGCTTTCGGGTCATAGTTTTGCATAAATAATCGGAATATAGGTCTATTATTGACTGGACGTATGTTTTTTGTGGATTCTTGAATATAAAAGTGTTCTAAATTGAGCTGGATTTAAGGTGATTTTTGTTTTTTAGTTGTAATTAAACATGCATGCATTGTTTGTTATTCTAGTTAGATTTGATGATACAAAGATTAGAGAAAGTATAAAATGTAGTCACAAGTCACCTTCTGAATAGTTCGCCTCTATCGGGTGTACGATAACATAAAAAAATAATTTGTTTATTTATGCTGAAAATATTGATAAGTAACAATTTATTTTCTTTATCACAATATTAATCGGGTACCTATTACTACTATAAATTTATTAATAAACACCAAAAAGACCTCCGTTTATCGCTTATAAAGTCATCAGTTAATTAAAAAAAAAAAAAACCCGCTAGATAATTTTATTAGTGGAGTGCTTTTTATTCTGTGAATGTTCATACCTCTACATAATATTCTGTCCTTTTCTTAATAAAATAGAAAGAAAGAGATGCAATGAACTTAAATTTAGTTTAGTTTGGTAAACAAGGGAATCGGGGCCATTATCTATTTGCATAGACAAAGTACTTATTTTTTTTAAACGTTGCCCCACACTAGGAATTTCACTTGTATCGTGGGTGCGTTTACAAACATATAAACTCATATACAGAAACAGCCAGACCCGAAACAACTACTTGTAGGTCATACAATTTGTTCAGTGCGGAAATCGAACCCGCGACACACAGCGCAGCAGTCAATAACTTAATCACTGCGCTAACTGTTCTACCAAATTTATATAAATGTTAACTGGGCCCAACGGTTTAATTTAAGTGCCCCGCAGTAAGGGACCCGTGCGACTTTTATTATTTAGCCACGACCCCTCAGAAATAAATAATACAGACGACAATACACAACTACGTCTCGTCAAATTTCTTTATTAGATTTTCAACTTGAAATGAAATGAAATGAAATGAAATCGTTTATTAAGCAAGTAGGATCACTGATCACTTTTACACGTCATGTTTATTTTTTATTTTATTTTTTTAACTAGATGAAGCCGGCATTTCCTAACTGACTACCTCTGAGAAGAAATGGCCGAAACAAACTCAGGGATCATCGTCTTTTTTCAAGTCCAGACATTAAAAATGAAAATGTTTACAATAATTTACCTTATAATTACGCATATTGCTTAATAAAAATTAACAATGCTTAACAGAGCGAGCAGCTCAATCCCAAGCTTTTTTGTCTTCTAAATAATCTGTGATTTTATAATACCCCTTTTTGCAAAGTTTGGCCTTTATATGGTTCTTAAATCGTTTAATGGGTAAGTTTCGAACGTCCATGGGAAGCTTGTTGTAAAAGTGTATACATTGACCCATGAACGAGTTGCCTACTCTGTGGAGACGAGTGTGATGTAAAGCAAGATTGTGTTTGTTCCTGGTATTTACATTATGAATATCGCTTATTTTCTTAAAATTCGAGATATTTTTATGAACATACATAAGATTTTCAAATATATATTGTGAAGCTACAGTCAGAATGTTCACCTCTTTGAACTTTTCTCTAAGAGATTCTCTAGGACCAAGGTTATAAATGGCTCGAACAGCCCTCTTCTGTAAAACAAAGATGGTATTGATGTCCGCACAAGTTCCCCAGAGAAGAATCCCATAAGTCATAAGACTATGAAAATAACTAAAATAAACAATTCTGGCTGTATCCACATCAGTTATCTGTCTAATTTTCTTAACAGCAAAGGCGGCAGAACTGAGTCTACCCGACAGCTTCTTCATCTTCAACTTCATCGCTAAAGCTTTAAGGCTCAAGTTTGAGTGGAAATCATGACGGGATCCACGAGACCCATGCTTGCCAGGGCTCTGGGTTATTCGAAAGATACCGCAGTCCTCGCGTACAGGCAAATGAAGGAACACGGGTAAAATTTAAGTCAGTAAAAGTCTGACACACCCTTCCGCTCCGCCCAAAGCGGGAGAGGTCATTTGTTGATTTCCTATCCTGTAAAAAAACGGTTGAGTGGAAATACTTCACAGTTTAGGGTAGCTTGATAATTTGCTGTCGTTCGTACGTACATCATTTTAAAGTTTATAAACCATACAATCACCGGCACTGTTATCAATGTTGAATGAACTCCACTGTACTAGTGACTCACAATTACTAATTCATTGACCTAAATTCGATAGAATTGTTGTTACAATCAGTCATTAAAAAGTAAGTTTTGAAAATTAAAACATTTAAGATATTTTTATCGTAGTGTTTATTTTTTTATATAAATTATAAAGTAGTGCTTGACCGCAATCCCGCCTGATGGTAAGCAGTGATGCAATCGTTGATGGTAAAGCGCGCTAGTTTATTAAGAGCCTATTCACTCTAGCCTTGAAGACACTTAAATTGTAGTAAGACGGAAACACCGCCGCTGGCAAATTGTTCCAGTCCCTTGATGTAAGCGGTATAAAAGACGAGCCGACGTAATGCTTCATTCAGATCGTTGTGCTGTAATCAACGTAAGGGTGGAATCTCGCCGTACGACGTGTCGTCCGATGATGAAATGGAGACGGGGGAATTAAATCATGCAATTCCCTCGCACACTCCCCAAAATGCATCCTATGGAACACCGACAGGCTAGCTACCCTTCGCCTGTGCTCCGGACTTTGGAGACCATTCTGAGTTAAATCAAGGTCACCAATTAGCCTTTTTGCTCGCCTCTCTACTGAATCTAAAGTAGCCAGGTGGCATTTTGCAGCACCAGCCCAAATGTGACTGCAGTACTCCACACATGAATGGAGCTGTTCTTTGTATAACATTAAAAGATGTCCTGGTGTGAAGTACCACGGGACCTTTGCGATAACGCCAAGTTTCCTGGCAGCCACCTTGGCCTTGGCACCAGTGAACCGCCCAAAGTCAAGGTTCGAGGAAATCGCAACTCCCAAAACCTGAAGGCGGTCAGTGCAATCCAAGGATACATTCCAAAAAGTAGGAGCCAATGTGGGGCTTCTTTTGGCGGTGAATAGACACGCCTGTGTTTTGGCGGCATTGAATGCTACAAAATCTTGCACACACACTACATTGCACTACAGGCTGTCTCTGGGTTTGTTCCAATCAGAGACAGCCTGTAGTGCAACATTTGCACGCTCTACCATAGCCTCTCTTTTTTATCTGGTCGGATTGATTCCTTAGTAGCCCGAGCATTCGGCAGGTATCTCTCCACAACTGTGCTGTAATCTGCATACTCATAGATACCGGGCATCAGCAGATCTTTAATATGCAGCAGGAACAGAGTTCAAAATCAAAATCAAAATCATTTTCGTACTTTTATGAATTAACAATGTTTATAAATACATACCACAGAATGTAATGATTAATAATACCTATGTTGATAATGTCATAAACGTACTTAAAACAACAAAACAACGAGCAGTGCTCTACACTTCTACGTGTAGAGCACAGCCGGCAGATCATTTC